>CAAKMY010044240.1:0-19293 GCA_901111285.1 Corrigiola litoralis | reverse complement strand
AAAAAAATTTGTTTTAAAGGTCTCTTTGTGCAAAAAGTTTTTATAAAGATCCCAATTCGCAAAAAACGTTTTATAAAAATCCCTTTTAACAAAAAACCCTAAAACTTTCTTAACATACAAATCTAAATGAAACAAACGTTGGAACGAGAGGCAGTACCACTTTTCAAGAATACCTTGAATAGTCACGTCATACCCTTTCGAGTTAACTTCAAGCATCCATGATTGTTTGTATATGATGTTGTTGGAATATGGTCATCAGTGTGTTCCAGAGTCTCTAACTCTCTATGTTCCATATACTGTTCATCACCTTCTTGTGTTTATTAGGCAACCTAATTAATTGGGGAGCTATATATAGCCATATAGGAGGCGTGCTTGAGCATAGTAAGGTCTCCATCAATCTTTACAAAAATTTCCTCCATATTCTATATTATAATTCTCTTTTATTGAGTCTCTTGCATAATAAGTATAGAAGTATTATATAAAATATTTGTCACCAAAAACAAATTGTGTAAAAATTATTTTCGACACGAATTCGACGGTCCAATTTTTCCAAATTTTGTCCTAAATCAAAATATGATTTCAAATAATATCTAAAACAAAAAAGAAAAAATAAATAACTCGGAGATAATATATCCAGGCTAACTTGAAGCGGGGGGCTATAGATTGATTGGGACCATGATTTATTTGTCAATTTCCATTTTATCCCTATTGACAACCTTACTCTCCCAAGTCCGAAGCTCTCACGAGAATGAGATACCAACAATACCAAAAAGTTAGCTGAAAAACTTCTTGAATCATCCAACAAGTGACGGTCCAAGATTAACATACCAATTTTCGGCTAGTTCGAGACACCACGTTGGATAAGTACACATTTACAGCGGAAAGCACTATCCAGAACTACGAATGCAGGTGTTAACTTTGAAGCTGCTCTATATGTTCAAGATGGTAGACGTCGTATTCAAAGCGACAGAGATGAAATAATCCAGCCTGAACATGTTCAAAACGTCCCAAAGGCGGCAGAGGAGGATATCGATCCGATCGAACTCCACATAACAGTCAGAGATAACTTTCGCTTATCTCCACGGCTCAAGTCTTCAGGACTACACCCCATTTCAGACCACCTTTTGGTTGGGGATTCTCTTCAAAAAGCTTTATAACTCGGTTATATACTCATCATTATCATCTAGCACTATTCACAATCCTACAATACAATACAAATTCTCCAGTATCTACTTGACCTTTGGCTTTTGCATTGTTTTACTGAATTGTACATCACCACTTAGTACTGAGCTGACAAACGTCTCCACTTTCTCAGCTGACAGATCGCCAGTAAATGCAGCATACTTCCCCTTCCGTGGTTTGTAGGCCACCAAGAAGCTATTCGACGATTTGAATCCTGATTTGTCAAAAGCATCCAAAAAAGCTTGCTGTTTTGAGGCATCTAACATGGCATAAGAGATTAAATCCTTGGAATCGGATGATCTTGTCCTCGACAGTGACTTCTGGGAAACCTGGAACAAAACACCATTATGTGGTTAAGGAGAGCATAAATTAAGATAATTACAGCAAAGAAATGAATCCTTTAATCCATTGTTCCCTGATCTATAACTATATCTTATTTTTCCAATCATATTACAAAAATCAAATTATCCATAAACCAAATGATCTCAGAATATGATTCAAAACACGATACAATATAAACCAATATTTCCAGCCAGCTAATGCAGTCACATGCCTAACTTTATCATTTAAATAACAAAAAAAAGGGCCTCAAATATACAACATCGTCAAGTCCACCACGATCAATTCAATTACGTCAAATGATAGTAAGATCAGTCATGCTTCCTCTTCTTCTTCCTTTCCTTTTTTTTTCTTTCCTTTTACCGCTCAAAGGAGTAATTACTATTAGTCGTGCAGGTATCTGACTCTTTTTAGGATCGATCAGCTCATTTAAATCCAGGAGCAGACTTTCAAAATTCAGGATGACAACGGGGACGCAGTAGTATCAAATCAAAGAAGTGTAACTTGTTCGGTTATATGAAGTAAACATTAGCAGCAGATTCAGTAGGCGACGAGAAAGAGTCCAACTAGACCAAATTGCAATACAGACTTATTTTAGTTAACAAATATCTATGAAACCATGAAGGTAGTCGCAGCTTGACTTAGATTTGCTCATATCTAATTATAAGTATCAATGATAAGGAAAAACAAACTTACCATCAATAGGATTGATTCAAGTTTCTCTTTCGCTTTTGATGATCTATAGACACCAATTAAGCAAACAGGGTAATCATCTCCACACAGAGCATCAAAGTTTGACGCTGTCAAATGTGTTATTTGTTTAGTAGATGATTTGGTCTCCGATTTCTTGGTCTGACTTGAGGCGATTTTCTTGTTCTTCTTTTCGAAGCTGTCAAGCAAGAGACCAAGTTCCTGAGCACCTGACTCCAGATCTTTTACAGATATTCCTGCCTTTATTATTTGTTTTTCTCCGTTTGCCAACCATCCTACAATAGCTGGAAGTGCATTAACCCCCAGCTTTTTGACCCCAGGATCAGAGACATCATGAACCTGCAAAATAAAGCAAAATTTGAACCTGGATCTTAAACTATTACTGAATCACACAGAAGAAAGTTCTAAACCAAGAAGATCGGCTAGCTGAATTGTGAACAATTCACTCGAACTTATTGGAATAATGACACAAAACAAACAGCCTAGACATACTACTAAACAGGAATGCATACAAAAGTATGCATTTCCTCTCACAAACCAGTCGCTGAAAGTCCATGACAAAGCTAAATGACAGCTCTCCTAATTGTTCGATATCCCTAGGCTAAAACAGACTTGTTTCCTTTTCTCGAATTAGTTGGTTTTGGATATCACCTTTGTTTCAATTTAGGCAAGACGTAGAATAACAATTTAGGCAAGGAGTATAATAGGTAGACTGATGGCGCAGCAGGAGGCGCACCTGTGTATCATAGAAGATAAAACGTTTGTGATATAAACCACTGAGAGTACGCCAAATCATCGGAGTATCTTTTTTAGTTGAGAGAAGCAGAACTCGAGGTAGTCTCTCCTCATCACCAAAGAAAGGAACAAAGTTATCCAAGCCAATACGTCTAGAAAACCTTGGCAAAAGTTCCTGGCAGAAACTTTTCAAACTTTTGACATCCAGCTCACCAGTATACTCCACAAAAGAACCAGTCTCACTTGTTGCATAGGAATAAACATACAGCCTGGGTGATCTTCGAGGATATATCCCTTGCTTCTTACAGAAAGATGACTCTTTCTCACAATTTATTTTACCAACCTGCATCCAGGAAGACAACCATCAATAAAATGAAATTTTGAGAGACCTACACAGTGTCAACCAAAACAGCATAGATAAAAACATACTTTCACAGCTCCTTTGAGTGAGTTAGAAATTTCCTCCAAGATTGATTGATATTTCTGGCTAGACATCGCCGAAGGAGTATAAGATAGCAGAAGCCAAGTAATTCCTTTGTCATTTATTTCTTTATCAAAGATTTGTGTAGTGACAGCCCTAACAGTCTTGGGGGCAGTGTTGAACCAAGACTGAGATCCAGCCGAACTATGAGAACCACCAGCCTTAGATTCTGGCGAACCACCAAAGCGAGAACCGCTCCCAGTGTTTCCACCAAAGAAGTTTGAAAAGATATCATTGAGACCAAAACCAAATGAATTACCGCCACCAGGTCCACCAAACGAAAAGGAAAAAGAGTTTCCTCCTTGTCCACCCATATCCTGCCACTGGCTCTGTCCTGGTCCTCCGCTTGTGAAGTAGGTATATCCACCATTAGCTCCTGCATTCCCATCGTCGAATGAGGGGCCACCTTGCTCATTGCCATATAGATCATAATTTTTCCTCTTTTGTTCATCAGATAAAATATCGTACGCTGCATGAAAAGAACATAGTGCATATAAGAAAATTGCCAAGGTAAAGAGAGAAGATCTCCAGAAGGACAGTCTTTTACTGGGGCACAATACTGTACAAGGTACAAAGCACCTCGCCCCTACTGCCCATCACTCATCAGAAGAAACCCCTCAAACCGAAAAAAGATAGATGTGAAGAGGGGGGGGAGGGGGATTACTTATTAATAGGAAAAAAATATTTATAAATAATATAAAAAGTTAGTGTGGCGGCAGAAAGAGATCCCCCAAGGACAATCGAGGTGCTTGTAATGCATTAAATGGAGATCACAGATATTGCAGGAACCATGCAGAATATAGGACAGATAATAAGGTCAACAAACCCAACAAAAATTGCAGGAGTATTTTCATGGATAAGGGAATATAGTGTGCTAATAAATCAACATACTATACATGCAAAATTAGCACTGAACCTCTGATAAATGCGACAGGCACAACCAGATCAATTTGAAATACATTCAATGGGACAGGAGTATCGGAAGAGTAATACATCTGAACAAGTTCCAATGCCTTGATAAGTTGCAGTACTCCATATGATATAAGAACGGCTAGCACATTCAATTTAGACATAGAAGACCATGATAGACTGAAGCTATTGGCACCATCAACATTAATGAAAGCTCTTTTGCATTTAAGAGGCAAACAAGCATAATAGTTAACGCCAAGTGTACCATTATTAATCTCTTCGAATTTCGCCTGAGCACCCTTGTCCTTGTTCTTGTCAGGATGATACTTTAACGAAAGCCTACAACACCAAATAATGAATGGGTAAGGCACATACAAATAATAAGCCATATGAGCTCAATTTGAGCATGTAGAAAACATGAAGACAAATAAATGACCACATTGCCTCCTGAATAGAAACATCTACCATTGGAAAAGAATTTTTGTTTCAGCACCTCCAAAAGTACATAAGCAAAAATGTTTGACACCTGAAATTAAAAAGGCTTATAGAAACATTATGTTTATTATTTTTTTTTTTTTTTTTGGCAACCAGACAAGAAAACCACACAAGGCTTTGCTAATGTAAGCCACAACAACACATTGGTGAATGCACATAAACAAATAGTATTATTCTAGTTCAGATAATTACACATAAAACATATGACAACAGAAAAGAGAAAACAAAAAAGTTCAAGACAGTGGTTGCATAAATATTTAATGATCAACACAATCAAAAAGATACGAATTGTTCCTAAACATCTAGCTTATAGATAAGTCGGTAAGTTATCAAGAAAGAATGGGATACTCGCTGTCCGCCTGTCCAGATTGGAAGCATTCTGGTCAGGTTTGAGTCTGTGGAAATACAGGACAAGAAATTCAGAGTTTCAGACTGTTCAAACCTACCATGTGCATTATCCTGGATGCATACAAAGCTGTCATGACAGAAAGCCCCTATCTGATCCTCGTTCCTACATAATATGCTGAAAATTTCGTACATGCAGTTCATCTCAAGAACCACAAGAATACACTGCTTTGATATATAGAGGTTGGAAGACCATTTTTAGTTTTGGGTCATAAGGCGGGAACTTAAGTGGCATAAACAATTATCCACACTAGAGAAGGGAAAGTGTGGATAAAAGGCTAGGTCAAGAGGCTTAGATAAAAAATAAACTAGGCACCCGTTTCCAAGTCACTATCTAAATATTACAGCGAATATGGACAATATAAGTAGAGCCTAAGATACCATGACAAAATTTTGGTAGAGCAAAAATTTGGGCCATATTTTACTAATTGGCGCAGCTGTAGATTAAAATGAGCAGAAAGCAGCTCATTTTTTACGTTTAAGTAGAGTTGCTGGATAAAGCAAATAAGGATTCATAAGATTACATTTGACATGACATAGATGAAGCTACATCGTGGGAAATGTAGGCATGAAAAAGAAGTATTCAAGACAAAGAAGGGGAAGTGACGTTCATCTCATATAATAATAAAAAAAAAAAAGATGCTCAAGAAGTCCCTCATGGAAACTCCTAAGAATGAAAAATCTTTACAAACTGCATCAAAAGGAACAATATTAATGTTCCATGCAGCTGCAGTTTGCTTTTCAGTTGTTGGAGTTGTGACAATGCCTGCAGTCTACGCATTCGCAGCAAAGGCCTGACATAATCGAATTATTGTGATTACATCAGAGCAAGGTGTAAGGTTGGACAGATTTATCCCTACACCCTTCTTGGGAGGATGTCTCATGAAGAGAATTGAATTATTTCTAGCCTAGAGAAGATTAAAGATGTTTGATTGTAACAAATAAAGCACTGTAATGCATAATTTATAGGAGCACCACTAATTGCATCATGTAATAACAAATTCACATGCTTCATAACCAAGAAGCAAACATGTTTGCAAGCCTCAGATTGACCTATATCAAACAACTTTACAGCATGAGCCAAATATATATATTCGTGTCTTCAGAGATCACAACTTGAAACAAATACCCATCAACTAAGTGAAGAACAAATTCATATCACTGTGGCAAGAATATGATTGCAATATATTCGAGAAAGTGATAGTGAACATACTTGTGGAAAGCCTTCTGAATATCACGTTGACTAGCATTTCGGTCAACACCTAGAACCTAAACAAACAGTAAATATCAGCAGCTCATACAACATATTAACTTGACCAGAATATATTCGAGTATAATGCAAATGCAAGCAGATCTTACATTAAATGTTAAAAAGCATAAAAAGAACTATCTATCATTCTGCTCTTCTAAGCACTACCAAAATCTTCCATTTCCGGTAACTTCGAAAAGCACTACCAAAAATCTTCAATTTCCAATAACATTGAAATGATCAATATGCCTAGATTAAGGACTTTGATACTTCACAATCATCAACTTGTTAAGGATAACATATGTGATACATCTCCAATTTCACAACCCTGGCAAAGCGGTATCAATACTCTATTCCAAGTAGTCATTCTCTTGTACTTAACACTTCGTTGACTCTAACTTCCAAGTTCCAGCTAAGTTATCGAGTCTGCCCAAGGACATCCAAAGTCCAAAATCAACTAAACATTCAGACACTTCAATCACAAAAGAACCAAATGGAATTCCCTAAATCTGGCCAATCATTTGACCCCCTTATCCACACCAATTACCAGTGCTTCGCTATATTCCAAGCAGAACAACAACAATCATTTCTTTATACTGCAACCTGTAGTAAATCTTAACAAAGTCACCTCTCTCGTGTTCTGATTTCCACAAAGATTTCGCTACAATTATCAGGTGATCAAACCACCATTCCACCAAGTTCTCATCTTAGATGCTTAAACCCAATTATGCTAGTCATCCACACTACCACTATAACACAACTTGTCACATTCAACCGATAAAATTCACTCATTATTTCCTCACAATCCCAACAACAACCACCACAGATAAACCCTAGATTCTTCGATTCAATAAACTTAACAAAGATTCCTTCTTTCTCTTAAAACACAATGTACAAACCCAATTCAATCTCCTCTCAAAAGATCAAATCTTTAACACTAAAAACCGAACATTAACTTAGAAAGAACATCAAACCTACAACAAACCCACCAATAAAGCAAACCATAAGCCTCAAACCTAACTCGATTTCGACGAAAACAAACCACCAATCACACAACCCACAATCCTCAAAATTATACACTACCCATTTCAAAACACACAATATAACAAACACCAACCAAAACAAAACCCAAAAAAAAAACCCAAATTTATCAAAATGCAACATAATTCCAACACCCCCCAGAAAACAACCCACCAATGAAATACACCATAAACCTCAAAACTGGCAACTACCCATTTCACAAAACACAAATTAATAACTACCCATCAAAAAAGAATCAAACTTTAGAAACAAAAAAAAATATATTATACTAAAATATAAATAATTATAATATGATGATAAGATATTTATATGTGTAGTCAACGATCTTTCGTAAAAGTATAACATTTATAAAATAAATTAATATATAAATTGATAAATTAATGGTCAAAGTGTTGTCTTGGAGACGGCAAAAAAGCAAAATAGGAGCTTATTATGGGACAGAGGGAGTATAGTACAACCTTATAAGGGTCAACATTTTTCTTAGCTTCTGCAACAAACATGATTAATGATAACACTACGATTGAACCAAGTTTTATACGAATACCCATGTTTGTTAATGTAGTAGGAATTGAAGAGATAGTTTTGTGGTGAATATATGAGGAGAGTGTGAAAAGGAGAGAATTTGAAGAGGGGAGGTATAAATAGCTTTGGTCCAAGATAAGAAACTACACGAAGTTTCGGGCAGTTTAGTGTGACGTGGCAGTTTGGTGTTGTTCCACGGTGTTTCAACCAATGGGATTCTAGATTGTGTTTGTGTTGACGTCCCACCTCCTCTCCCGTACTGCTTGAATTTAATAAGTGTGGAAAATCGCACAATTTTTTTTTTTTTTTTAGGTAGGTGGAGGACCCTTATCGGGTCAGACCCATCTCGGGTTGACCCGGTATACACGGGCCGGACCCTTGGAAGGAAGGGCGGATAAGGGGGGAAACCTTCTCCCAAGAGTCTCTAGTGGGGCTTGAACCTGGGACCTCAAGGTCACCAAGTGACAATCTATACCATGCTTTTGGGTGAACCTAATAATTTACCGCAAAATCGCGGATGGTCACGCGCACTAAGAAAACTCCCCTTCCAATGACCTTAGCTAGCAAAGGATCAGAGAGGGTTGACCAGTTGAAAGTTGATGGACTCGACTGAGGATGCGAAAGGGCACTCTAGTCTTAGTCCGAAAAAGTTTGTGAGCTACCTTTGGCTCAGACTTAAGCTCAAATAACTACTCTTTTTAGTTTAGATTAAAGTTCATAGTTGCTTTTTGGATACTATTCATAACTAAATATTGATTTTAGATTTCTTTACAATATATAAGATAAAATATAGTCATGTGAGATATTGTTTAGTTCGTCTCAATGAGTAGATTAAGAATATCAAATTTTTACTAACATATACGGTAACTAGAGATATTTACACTATAAAATGTGCATTAGCAAACGTGATAAAGCAAATATGAAGTTTAATTTGGTCTAGAGGGAGACTAGAGATACTTATACTCCAACCTGAGACCAAAAAAATAGAGGGAAAACCTATTTTCCGACTCAATCACCCATGTTGGGTAGTTCAACTAATTTTTTTTTTTTTCAAAGTGGGGTAAACTATGAGAGTAAGACTGGTCTAAATGTTTAACCTGTTTTAGATTTGAATCCTCGAATTACTCTATTTCATACAATACATCAAAAATAATGGACATGCTATGGTAATAACTGGCAATTGGATGGTCGGCTCTAGTTTGGAACAAATTAGGTAAGTTATTATTTTGGGTCTAGATCAAGGAGGCTTCGGATCAATCACTTTTGAACCGAATCAATATCGTAATTTCACATCATGACAATGTCTATTATTACATAAAATTAGTAACTATTTGATGAGAACTAAAAACTTATCAAGTTTGACGAAATACTGAACTTAACTATATAATTAAAAACTTATGTCATTTTCGATGAGAATTATCTATGATTTAATCTATTTAGAATTCGAGATTTATATCATCACAGCGGTTTAGAATTGTTTGAGTCGTATTGGGTTGGGTTTCAAACGATTCGAGTTGGATTAACTTTATCACCTTCTCTTCCCTTCCTTTCTCTCATCTCCCCTCCCATCCCTTTCACTCTCTTTTTGTTAACCAAACACATTGTTAAGCGTTTAATATGAAAATGCCAATGTACTTATAGCCTTCTACGCAGGCTAAACTTTATGGACTTGTAGATTAATGAGATCTCGGAGTGTAAACATCAGCTTTTCATCGTCCAACCAAACTAGGTTTAGGACCTTGACGTTTTCAAGGTAATTAAGAAACCCGTGAGACAATGTTGCAATGTGAATACCTGAGAGTTCTTTCTACTATATGATCAAGTGTCCAATTTTCCATTAAAAAGAGGTGCTAAAAGAACAGTTGAAAGAACCTCAATTAAAGCTCAGCCTCAGTTGATACAAAAACATCATATACGGAATGAGCGCACACTAGCATTTGTGGCCGTTCTACTTTGTAAGAAGCATCATATACAGGTTCTACAACAAATTACATTTTATATGTTCCAACATGCTCCCCACCTTTAGAGTATAGTAACTGCTCCACTAGTCTGTTTGTGTGCAGTGCGCCGGCTCACACTGCATCACGACCACAAGGTCCCAAAACACTAATCCGCTCCAAGCCCCCAGGAAACACCTTCAAATGTCACGACATGAGTTTGCATCTTCCTCTCAAGACTAGTTCAGTCTATAAAAACTAATTAGTTTTGGACATAAACAACTCTTTTACGCCCCAGCCCTCATCCTTCACAATTGAAATCTTACAAAATCGCTTCACGCCCTACCCACCTCTTCAAATTACCTACATGTGTGAAGGAATAAATACTGGAGGTCAGACCTTCTTGCTTTGCGCAATATGCTCCAGCGCACTTATTCCTGAAATCCAGTCAAGCATCCGAAACCGCGAAACTGCTCCAAGCAGACTTATTTACGTAAAACGCTTTTTGAATAAGTAATGTCTCTTGGAGGGATCTCTGGGCTTGCTCTTTGCCTGTTGTCTCCTTTGTCCGGCACTGCACAAGAAATGAGCAACATGTAAGGTGGCGAAGTCCAGTGTTACCAGACACCACAAACAATTAAAAAAAAAAAAAGATCAACTGGTTGTATCACACCAAATGCACTCTCTTTCCCTAGTAAATACAAGTTTGTCTACACATGCAAGACTTGAGGTCACAGAATGATATTCTTACTTGTATTCCATGTAAACCATTCCATTTGCACCAGACATAGCACTCATTGAACCATTGGATCGACGAGCTTTAATGAGAGCTACCTCATCAGTATCTTCTTCCAACTGCTCGAGACCAACAGCATCATCCCCAGCACTTAGAACCTGACAACGAACAGTTGCATCTTTCATATTTATTCAAATAGTGACATACAACTTCAATGTCGTCTACTCACTGCTATGAACAACCACATCACACCCAGTCCAATACTGGTTTCCAGTAACAATGATATGTTTCTACATATAGTTAAACGCAAAATTGCTCAGAGAAATTTCTTTCCCTAGGGAAAATGGATTGAACAACCAGGAGGTCAAAGTATAAAACCTTTTTCAGGAGATCCAGCTGTTCATCCAATGTGTGGTACTTGAGATCGGCTCCAGTATCAGGGGGAGGTAAACTTGTAATTACCTACAACAGAAACTATACTTTATGCCATATAAACAGTTGATATAGAACCACAACACTGAAGATAACAGCAAGAGCACACGCCTTGAAATAGAGCAGTAACAAGCACATAACACAACACTATTTTCACACTAGGTATGCTTATCTACTAGCTACTAGAAGATACAAGTTCCATATCAGTCTACCACAAACGTCAACATCAAAATATTGTTTTTGTTTTCCACTAACTAGTATAGGTGCAGATGAATCAAAGTAATCATTTTGATCTAGTTTGGCTAATTCTAGCACTCAAAGTACGAGAAATCCCCTCTGAATTATCTTGCATTTCTATCTACATCAGCTCTGATCCATGATCCAATATACAATTGAACAAAAACATTCCAAAAGACATCTAACTTGAACTCAATTACAATGTTAGAAGAATAAATTCATAGTACAGTTGAAGGAAAAGGACAGCGCTAATAGAGCTAGAAAGCTTGACTGACAAGATGTCATGGATGACCAGGCTGGCGTCACAGGCTGTGACGCCACAACCCAGCCACAGGCAGTAATGCCTAAAGTACTGTGGCGCCACCTATAGTGACGCCCCAGCCAGGGTTGTTGATTTGGTCAGGCTTGCATGACGGAGCATGACACGGGTCTTAGGGACAGTTCAGGTTCCAATCGATAAATAACTAAGACGGGTAAAGAATGAACTAAGCTATAACTTCTAGCTTATTTTTTACATGTCATCAACCCGATAGATGTAATGAATCAAGAAGCACCTTTATCTGGCCAAGCCACAACTAAAACACCAGATTTTTGTCTTTCTTTGGCTAGACAAATTATTGCCACAGGCCAGGGTAACAGAGCAGTACCTTGAAGCTGTAACCTTGGTCAATCAGAAACTGCTGCCTTTTAGTTGAATAATACATCTCCTGTATACAAAATGAAAGGCAAATATAAACTTAAGATTGTCGCAATCACATTAGTCAAGACTCAAGAACAAGCCTTTCTATGCAAATGCATAATTTACCTGTGTATCAGTAGATACAAGGGAGTAAAAGAAAGCATTATACTCCTCTTTTCCTCCAGCCAATCTGTCCTCGAGCCTACCCTGTCAATATCACAACAATTGCATCAGCTCGAATGACTTTCTAGTCATATTATATATGAATTGTAGAAAACGTAGAAATAATGCTGAAGGAAGGGAACCGACACTGCCAAACTACATCGTTCTTTCATAGTTCACACATGTACAGATAATAACTGATGACCTAAGCAACTAGGTACATACAATATACACTTAAATTGTCTTTGTAGATCACAGGCACAAAATTTAATATTGATCAACATAGGACGTATCGTGGATTCGTAAACGACTTTTAGCTACCCACAATATTTCCCTATAAGTATAAGGGTGGTCCAAATTGGCCGATATGGCCTATGCAAGGCCGGCATATCAAATACAAGGCCGATATGGCCTTTAGGCTGATACTCCCGCAACAAAGCACAAGCGATTTGTGAACTACACAGTGACTGTGGCTCATACAGTTTCCCTATTCCTGATCGCAAGGAAGGAAAAGAGATCCCTAGTAGCAGCTTAAGCTCCTCAACCCCAACCTACAACACCAGCGTAGCACTTAGCATATAAGCAAAAAAAAATTAGTCTCGTCTAAGTCTGTTCTCCACTTCTTCAAACATAAGGAAACTGATAGGCAACAAAGGACAAACTGGCAGTTTCTTGAGTCCTCAACAGGCGTGTAAACAGAAGCTTGGCAGTAACTCTCTTGTCTTTTGAGAGGTTTCTGGTGACAAATGCCAAAGTAAAGAATTGGACTGCTCACAATTGCTATGCTCAAAGACCGGAAAGATGACATAGAGCTGCTTGTCTGAGACATAGTATGTAACTAGCTTAGTTAGGCCACTCAATTTTTCAGTTGTCTATACCAACTCCTTTTGCAAAAATTTGCAAGCCCTGGGCAGCTGCATTAGCTTGGTGCCTGATAGCCCAAAACCTCGTTGCTTGCAGGGGCAGGTTAAACATAGGAGAGCCAGCTCCTTCAAAGCAAAAGGAAGAGGGGGGGGGGGGGGTGAAGAGTTTCTTCAGTAAGCAGAAAGGTTTTTTGCTAGGATTTCCGGCCCTCGACTTGTTTCACTAGTTGCCGAAGAAAGGGGATCAGTTGACACTATACCTTCTCTCACACACCATTCTTATCTAGTCATCTTTACTATCTGATCCCAACAAATAAATAGATACTGCCTAGCACAAGTAATGTACTTGCAAATGTCTCTTCCTCTGCTATGAGCCTATAAAGCTAATCTCTCTATTTGTTAGTTTTTTTAACCTACCCTTTCATAATCTGATTTAGCTAATTTTATAGTCCGGTTTTTAGGTTGAATATTCAGTTCCCAAATAATCCTCTTTCTAGGAGTATAATGCCACTATTGTCTATATTCAATTTTTTTAGGTAAGAAAAAAAATATAATCAACACAAAAGTGTTGGGAGGACAAGGAATCCTCCTCCACAAGTAATAACAAGAGAGCCCAATCCTCTGAAGAAGAGTTATTGGAGTGCCCTTGAAAGCTCCCGAAGGCTTAGCCCAAAAAGACGCTAAGTACACTAGCCGCGCCCAAACATACTCCATGGAGCTATTGCCTATAATATTGTAACAGATTTTGATAGTCTTCTTAGATGTATTCTTATCAAGATTCAAGTGGACTCTTGTAATCGGAGGACCTTTTTTCATATTTACCTTTGTAGTGTTCTTTACCTTATGTGCTATGCATTTGACATATTTTCTTCCTTCTACATGGTACAATTGAAATATGGCACATTCCAATAATGAGAGCTTTGTACACCGAAATACCTCTACGAATACCGCTAATATAGACCTTTACTTGATACAATTTTATATTTCATATTAAACACGTCAAGGGGGAAATAATAACATGTCCAAAGTGTTAGCTAAAATTTTGGTACAATATCTCGTTATTAGGTAACACTTGGGCAAAATGGTCCTATGATAGGACAGTGGGGGCTTTTAAAATTTTGGGCGAGCTCTTGAGAACTGAGTTGAAAACACATCTCTTTCCTATCATAGGACCGTTTTACCCAGGCTTTTACCTTTATTAGCATTAACTTGGTAAAGAAGATTACTAGATCTGTTATAACGTTCCTTTATTTGAAATTAAGCCTATGATGTTGTATGTTACAGTTTTATGTCAATTCTACGAGAATTTATATCAAAACCTTTCATCAAATCAGTCCATAATACATGTGTGTGCTTCAAAGCTTGTTCCTTCAAAAGTCAGGGATCAATTCTTTTGTTTGAAAGTGTTCTTCTCTAAAAATATTTCTAGGTACTGATGTGGTATGTCCAGCAAACAGCATGTGATGTCTGGCATATACTCTCTTCTCCAATTCTGTGCATTGATCTGTAGTGAGCAGGAATAGGCTGCCACCCAATTTTCTTCCTTTACAAGCATATTAATTGAATGGCCTTGGCAGGTTTATAAGTCATAAAGGTCGCATAAAAGAGCACCAAGGCTGCAGAAAAACATATCCGTCAGGCAGAAAGCAGAAACAATTTGTCTTTTAGGTATTTCCATCAGCAACCCTAGATGGCGTTATGATGGGTACAGCAAACCAGCTGCTGTTCCGATTTAGGCAAAGGAAAGTAGCATCTCGCTTTAGGTAGTAGGATGTACAGTCTACCCTTCACCATGTGCTTCAATCAAAACTAGATGGGTTTTCTACATCAAATGCAAGTGAAGGATTCTTTTGTTTCTCAGTTATAAAATTGTCCTCTTGTTGAGATTACTTACAACCTCAGGGCAAGTCTGGGTTGAACTTGTAGTAACCCTTTAACCAAAGGGTTTTTCTTTTCCTTCCAAGAAAGACATAAAGCGTATAAAATATAAATGGAACAAAAGAAAATGAAAAATGAAAGCCTTACAGAAAGGATATATAAAAAACTCAGATACCAAAATGATTTTCCTTATTTCACGAGCATAGAGCAAAATCATACTGAAACTACAGAATGTAAAGAAAGACTAGGGATTCCAACCACCCCCCCAAGAGGAGAGGAAGCAACTAAAGCAAGCATGTTAGCATATACCTTCGCCCTGAGAATACGACCAAGCCGCTGAGCCTCTTGACGCCTTGAACCAGCATGTGAGGAAATTTGGATTATCACATTTGCTTCAGGTATATCTATTGAGTTATCACCTACCTATATCACGCCAGAAACAATATGTCAGCTTACACTGAAATTATCATCAAAGATACAGGTAAATGCAAACATACAACAGCATCAAAAAGAGCATTGAATGCCAACACTAGCTATCCGAAAGCCCTCAAAACACCATTAGCATCATGCAGATGCTACATTTTTAGATTTAATAGACCCACCATATACTAAACAAGAATAATTGTCAGGTTTCAGATAAAACGAATAAAAAAATAAAGGAGAATGGTAGTAAGATTTATAGGGCGCCCAAGGGACCATTCTATTAGAAGCCAAAATGGCTCACTCACTCTCCTTTCCTGCCATTGTACTTCTCTTTTATGGCTTATCTACTGAAGTAAAAGATGGGTCTTCCTCATACCATAAAAGTACCGATTGAAGTTATAACCTTTGATGGGCACTTTAAAAACGTACAAACTGGCGGTTCTGTCTCCATTAACGAACTGGGCAGTTAAAAACTATCACCTGATCATATATTCTACCATTGCCAGATGGTTGGTTGTGATACTCTGCTCTTAAATGATACGGTTGGACAGATCTGAGCACGAGAAGCGACAGAATTATCACCTCAGATGGTCTCGTGGGAGCGCCCAAAGAGACACTAAGTAAACTACTCAACCTCAAAAGAGAAACCACCGGGAGGAACTAACCCACATACAAAGAAATAGTGTTAAGAGTGTGCAACAGATTCAGAAGATCAACATAATTATAACGAACACACTTATGTACCATTATTTACATTATCCCAATGTCTCTCAAAGACTCCCACCCAAGGAGGTGGGTGTTCAGTATGCAGCCTCACCAGTGTCTCTCAAAGACTCTCCCACCACTCCACTTACCATGCGCCTCGAACTAACAGTTTATGGATTGTAAAGCGGCATAGTCAACTTCATATAGGGTTTCTCAAGTCACATCTGATTATACCTTCTTGAAGATTCAGTGTGACAGGAGAGTACTAATGCATGATCTTTTAGTTATACCACCTTCATCTAAAAAACTGTTCTTTCATATTTAGATACTTCCCAATCCCAGAAAAATAAGGGAAATCAACTGTCTCTCTCAGAATTATCTAAAAGTAAAACTTCAGCTATTGTTTTACGGGCAGAGCAAACCAAAACCTCAGCTCCTCTCCCTTTATGAAACCCACTTCTTACTTCCTCTCTCTCTTTCTCTCTCTCTTATACTCTGATTTTTTTATGCTTGTATTTGCTGCACTCAAAATACGTCCCATAGCATGGGTATATATAGGCTAGATGATACTTCAATATGTGGTGGAAGATCAGTCATCACTTTCAACCGTGGAGGGCTATGTTAGTAGGACGGTGCCGCTGTGCATATTACGGCTTCGACATTTACGGCATGTTTCTTTGACTTGGCTATGAATATGACATATGCAGTGTGGTAAGGAAGAGAGCATTGTTGATGATTTTTAACACTCCCCCTCAACAACAGCTCTCTTTCTTAAAGCTAATCTTGAAGTCATTACGAGCTTTTTCCAATGTGGTTGGTTCTCTAGTTTCCACCATGGCTGCATTTGCATACTTTGGGTTCTGCTTTCTTAGCCTGCTTGATTTTCGAAGTTGTGGCAAGGACTCTTCCTCTTCTTCTTCGAGATCTTCTAATTGAGTAGGTCTTTCTTCTTCTGGAGTTCTCTGATGTACTCCTATCTTCCACGGGCTTTGCACCTTTTCTGGTGACTTTCTCTTTGTCATCTCATCTGTTGACACCTCAACTTCAATTGGTGTTTGAGTCTCTTGTCGACTTTCATTTTCTTCCAGTTTTCCTTCAAGTTGATCTTTCATCTCTGTCGACAATGTTACTGCTTGTGGTGACCACCAAGATGATGTTTCATCAAACACCACATTTATGGACACGTAGCATCGATCAGTGGAGGGATCACAGCATTTTCATCCCTTCCTTTGGGTGTCATATCTGATGAAGATACAACGAACTGCCTTCTTGTTGAACTTCTTTCGGAGATGATCTGGAACAAACACATAGCAAACACATCCAAACACTCTATAATGACTTACAATCAGTTTGAGATTCCAAAGCTTCTCAAATGGTGACACAAATCTGAGCCTTGCTTGAGGCAAGCGTTTTGTCACGTGGGCCGCCGTCGTCATGCACTCGGCCCAAAAACGCGGTGGCACATTTTTGGTATGTAGCATACTCCGGCATATCTCTGCAAGTTGTCGATTCTTTCTTTCGACAACTCCATTTTGTTGTGGAGTTTTTGGACATGTCAATTGTCGTCACACACGATGTTGTTGTAGGTACTTCGTGAACTCATGGGAAGTATACTCTCCCTCGTGCGTAAACACTGTAGCTTCATGCCAACTTCTCTTTCTGCCTCGTCCTTAAATATGAACTTGGTCAAAGCTTCTGATGATGATTGTTTCACTGCCCAACCACGTCTGAGTGGACAAGTTCCAGTGGTGCCTTGGCTTTGAACTGCGACTCCTCATATGGAAGTTGATGTGCTTTTACATATTGACAACCTGCACAAACAATGTCGCTTCGCACGTCCAGTCGGAAAAGACCATTGAGTGACGACTTCTTCATCATTTGGTCTAGCATGTGATAGCTTACGTGTCCCAGCCTAGCATGCCAAAGACCCGTTGTCTCGTTCCTTCTTGTCTTATCTACGCATGCCTCTTGTGCTGACATTACGTAAATAGACTCTAATTTTCGTCCCTGCATAACTGGTGTACCTTCCGGCTTTAAGTAGCGATACACCTTGACATCATCTGGACCAAACACAACATAGTTTCCACATGATGTAAGTTGGGACACCGACAAGAGATTCTTCTTCATCCCTTGCACATGATACACATTCTCTAGCTTGACTTGCTGAGAATCATAACGAGGCGCGATCACCGTTCTCCCGACATGTTTGAATGGCAGTCTAGCATTACTGGTAGTCAAAACAAAATTGTTTCCTTTGTACTTACTTGTACTTTAGAGCTTCGCCATATCACCTGTCATGTGATTAGGCTTAAATCACTTGAGTAAGGTTGGACTATAGCGGTATTTGCATGGAAGTCCCATGTCTCTTCTCTCCCTTTTTGGGAGGATGTTGCCACGTTGCTTTCGATTGACTTGCTCCAGCAGTCACGAGCATAATGTCCTCTCTTTCCGCAAGTATAGCAATCATTATTCGGCTTCTGGCTTGTTGGTTTGCTATTACTCCTTCCGACTTGTCTAGGCAGAGCTCCCCCTTGATGAGAATTTCTTTATCTAACTTGGAGATTTCATTACATAAAGTCTTTACTTTAGTAAACCATTAGGACATAGACATACCTCCTTGTTCTGCGGACATTAGCTCATTCTCGAGCCTTTGTAGCTTGGCGTCATTTGTTTTCTCAAACAAAGCTGAAAGTGTATCCCAAGCTTCCTTCGGGGTTAGTGCATCTCTGAGGCAACAAATCGTCTTCTATAGAGATGGAGAGAGCGTACATGGCTTTGCTGGCCTTCGTCTGCCATTTCTTGTACTCTTCTTTTTGGGTTACTGACGGAGTAGTATCACTACCCCCAACGTAATCCCATAAATCTTGGCCGAGCAAATAATTTTTCATGCGGAAACTCCAGTTATTATAATTGGTGTCATTGAGTTTTTCCAATGTACTCACGGACCTTCCAATATCTGCCATAGTGTCTTGATAAAAATAAATAATTAAATCAAGAAAGTTTTCGGTCACGTACCAACAAACTTAGTGTACACTAGCAAGAGCACCTCCGTACCTTCTGTACCGGTGAAACTTTAATAACTGGAGCGGTCCCGGACCGACCGCTCTCACACTATTATTTTACTACTCTTTCACTCCCTCACTATTGTTTTACGGGCAGAGCAAACCAAAAC
>CAAKMY010044230.1:0-11183 GCA_901111285.1 Corrigiola litoralis | reverse complement strand
TTTTTACTTATTCCCACTTATTTTCCTAAACTTTACTTATTTTTCCTGAACTTTTCTTTTTTTTCTGAACTTATCTTTTTTTTTTCTGAAAATAAGTAGAAATAAGTTGAGAAAAACAGGCCCTTACTGTTTCCTCCGAGAGTACTCGCTTACATTAATGTTAGCTCAATATGAAGGTTACGCATGTGTGACTACTTTTGATTGAAAACCTTCTGATAGTATGTACAGAAACCTGTAACCAAAAAAAAAAAAAAACAGTACGTAAAAAAATTACTATAAACTACAACTTCTGATAGTATCTATTAAGAATTATTTGCATTAATAATTCAGACTAGCATTAATATCATGTTTCTGTACACAACAAATAAATGCCCCAAGGAACATAAGATCAGCCCCAAATCTCATCTAGGTTGCTCCTAAGACCACAAAAAAACAGAGAATGGCCATTAGATATCCATTCTTTCTGAACATTACATATATACTAGGCGTACTAGTGCAAAATCTAAAAAGGTGCCTAAGTAATTAAGAATTGAATGAATTGAATGATGATAGAAAATATCTAATAGCTGCGAAAGAAAATTGATTAAATTACTTTGACACCACTAGGGCGTTTTCCTTCCATAGCATCTTTCTTGTTTCGGCAATCAGCACACAAGAAAGGACCTTGCCAAGGCTTGGAGCTGGTGGAGAAAATGGAACCAGCATGGACTGAGATGCCTTCACTTGGTGCAAGGTCCACTTGGCAAATAGCGCAAGTGAAAAGACCAGATGTCGATGGTGCAGAGGTATCATCAGTTCCCAATCTGTCAGCCACAAAGGTCCATTACTTCACATGGATATGTTACCAACTTCGCAAGACATCAAGCATAAAGAAATAAATGGAAAACGCAACACTACGAACAGTGTATGTGTGGATGTTATGTAGGGTAAATGCCATCGAGAAGAAAACTCATGAGTGATATTAGATAATTAACAATCATTAATAACCAGAACCTATGTTGTTCTGACTGGAAAATACGGATCTGATCCAACATGGATAAAAGAATCTGATCCTTCACAGGAAAAAATTTCAGATACGGGGACTCGGTCAAAGGGTACCAGCAAATTAAATTATTGGAAAATTGGTTACGCAAAAGTTAAATTCTATAACTAATCGGTGGGGCTAGTCGGAAAAGTAAGTCTGTTCAAAAGAGAGAAAACGAGAGAGGAAGTCCCAGCCGAGCACAGTAATAAACAATAGAGCCCAAACTACAAGTCTACAACATTTCTGAAGTGGTCCTCCTGGAGAATATCGAATAAAGAGAAGACCATATGAACAGAGAAAGAGCACATGCTCAGGAGATGAAGCATCTCAAATGAGAAACTTCTGACCAAAACGGCCAACACTGTCATTCATGGCAGTGTAGTATCCAGGTGGGTACGATCCCCCTGCTCACGGCTGCAGTGCTGTATCCTGTGTTGTATCTGAGAGAAACGAGACATGCTACTCAACAGGCTGTCAGAGTAGCATTGACTAGAATAAAGAGAACTAAATTCAGAGCTACTGGGTCCCGACCAGAAGGAACATTGAACAATGTGTACTAGGGGCTAGGAAGGGAAGATACCTGAGATTGTAGGAGCACAATGCAACACAACATTCGGGTACAGATAGAAGATCAATATATGTCCACAACTACAAGGGATCCACATAGACACTAGAGTAGTCGCTGAAAGAGCACCAAAACACATGAATGGCCAGCGATGTCACAGAATGCCAAGTTCGATAACTGATTCCTAGCGCTTTACCCTGAATCTTATGCACTAACAACCATTGACCCATTGCTCACACCAGAAATTGAAGATTGGAACATTCTTTCTTTTTAAGAAATCAATATTAGAACTTATGCTGATGATTGTCTGAGATAGATGACACCTCTTATAATTATAGAAGCCCCAAGACTCAAGAGTAATAACAGAGATCTCTGTAAAGACTGACAAAAGGATCAAATGTCATCCTAAAAACTCGGGTTGTTCATTCACTATATCCAAAAAGGGGACTGATTTTGCTGCCAAGCTACAGTAAGAACTAAGAAACCACTGGCCAGCAAAACTTTTGATTTGATGGTGAGAGCAAATGAGTGAAAAGATAATTCCTCAAATATACTCGGTTTTTTCTTATAGATTTTAGAAAGATTCAACTAGCGTTACAGAATTCACCCCCTCCCCCACATCAAATTCCGTTTAAGTTGAGAATTTTCATTCCGGAATACATTTTGCTAACCACCCTGATGACGTCTACACACCTAAGGGTAGCCATTTCATTTTCCAGTCATTTGCATATGGGAGCGTATTGGAAATTATGTGAAATTGCATCCAACTACATCATCAGGATTGGAGATCTAAGTTCGAGTCTTTGTGAGGGGGTGCCAAGGGAAGGGGTGTAGGATATGTGCTAACCCAGCTGACTTTGGTTTTTAAGGTAGGCATGGGGGCATGGGGCCCAAAGCTTCCCTGTTGATCAAAGAAAGAGGGAGAGGATGGTGGAATTAGAGAGGGAGAGAGAACAAAAAGTCTATAGATCACTTCTCTACAGCACTGAATGAAGTTTGATGCACTAGTATCGCATGTCTCAACATTCTGAATAAAGTAATCTCTAGTAATAGGACAATTACAAAATTTCAGTAAACATCTTACTATTTTCAACATCACATTTCTAAGTGGTAACGAAAAATTGAATCAAACACACTTCATAACAACACACCACTCAAGTTTAAGGTGTTCTCTTCATATTCCTCCTCAATTTAAGTACACTTCAAATCAACCACACCCACTAACCATCCTTTGGTATCATACAGACAAGTTCGAAGTGCGAATATGAGACTTGACGGTTGACGCACAAACAACCAAATGACAAGATTTTTAGACAGTTCTGGAGAAAATATCAAACAAATAAGGGATGTTTAAGTACTAACGATTTTTAAACCTATACGATTTTTACTATGCACAGTCTGGTATCAATCTAAGAGGCTCCGGCTGAGGGCCGGTGCTACTGCCTATTCTTCCGAACTACGTAAGGGAAGAGTTGATGAAACTCAGATGATAACCCATCTCACTTTCAGATGACACAAACATCCTCCTCTGAACAAAAGAACTGATGTAAGGCCTAGCTTAATATACCTTGATAAACTATGAAAACAAGAATCAAGAAGCTTCTTAAATTTCATGGTAGTGAAAATCTTATAACTTGTGTACATGACAACCAAAATCTAATCATATAGCAGGAAGAGGGAGGCCTAACCTGTCTGCAAGCATTGCTGAGCCTTCTTCAAATAGCTCTTCAACGATACTTATAGCTGATAACTTCTTTGATAGTTTGCTTGAAGAGTCACGGGCTTTCTTCCAGAAAAATAAAGCTTTTAGCTTGTTCTGCTTCCTAGGAGGTGGCAATGGAGGCAGAGGATTTTCAGGTGGAATAACATCCACAACTATACAGGTAGTGTCGTCTTTCAGGCCTCTCGACCTCAATGCTTCCTGAACCAGGATCCAGATTGTTATACTATTGGCGCAATACAAGCAATATTGAAGGTAAAAAAGCATGCGTACAACTCTACATTTCTTTTTTTCCAATTATTATCGAAACACTAACCTATTACATTCATGCATATGCTAGACATGCTAAAGAAATTCGGAAGTGACTTCAGAAAAGGAGAAAAAAAAAAAGAACTATTACAGAATGTATCATTTGTATCATTACCTTCACAACTTGTCTAGCAGCAAGTTCAGCGGGCAATCCACGACAAGATTTTGCAGCCTGTTCTGATGACAGTGCGTCCCAGATGCCATCTGATGCAATTATAAGTCTCCCACCAGCATTGGACAGCTGTCACATCAATTAAGCAAAATTAATTTACTCACCAAGGCAGGCAGGACAAAAGAATCATTACTAGTTTATCAAACAAGAGCTTCTAATGCTTTTAAGAGGAGACAGAAACCGATGTATCAAAGATACCTTTACTTGTTTCACGTACGGAATTGGTACTATGAATTCTCCCACATCCAAATCTCCAATTGACCTAGAAAGACATAAACCCCCTGGCCAACATCGGAGAGGTCCTATCTGTATATAAGAAGCTTATTCGTTAACAAAAGTTCCTCGTGGTACATTGAACTAGAAAGGAGGTTTAGGATTTATATATTCCGAACAGTAACAAAAAGAAGAGCAAAAGAAACATTCAATGATGGGTCAATATTCTTACCTCCACACCTCCAACAATGCTAAGTCTTCCAACTTCACCTCCACTTGCAGTCACACGCTGCCTCCTGCAATTTCGATACTTTATCATCAATTATGCAACTAAACAAGAGACTCAAAAAATATAAATAGAAAGGAAAGGAGACACACTCTTCGACATTTTCTTCCAGTCTGTGATCAACAGTTAAATCTGAGACAGCAGCTCCCTGAACATCTAAAATACAACGGGAATCACCAACACATGCAACAGTAACTGTCCATCTATCTATAATCACAAACGTAGCTGTGGTGCCCGATGTTTCACCTGATTAAAAAGCGAAAACGAGTTAATAAGAGGAGCAATATTAAACATACACAACTAGTAGAAACATAATCTAAATTAAACATAGAAGAATCAACTACCTTTCCGCTGAAATTCCTTATCCGTTTTGACAAATCCAGCAACAAGTGCTCGAGGTAGGGCATGCAGCCATTCATCCCGCCCAAGCCCTCGAGGGATTGCAGCTAATACATGATTTAGTAGGTTTTCTCTTGTGTATATAGCAGCAGCATTTCCATTATGCCCATCAAAAATCTGGAAATCCACCCAAAACAGCAGATAGACAAGCACATATCAGTACATATGTATGTGAAATCCATCATATCAGAACAGAATGAAGTTAAGAGGATATCGTAGACAAACAAGGACTCAGATCAACGACATTCTTGTTTGCATCAGAGATCCAGAAATGGCCACAAAATAAAATTCCGATGTCTCATTTAGAAAAAAAAAAACTTCTGATTGGTGAACAGAAACAATAAAATTCCTATTGAACAGTAGTTTGACCGGGCCAACCAAGACAAGGCTTCTGCTTAAATACAAATACCATAAATGCATACCAAAATTCAAAACTCAGACAATAACAAAACCAAAGACCAGGTAAAGAAGAACACTCAAAACAAACAGCAGAAATATGCCATCCTGATTAAATACAATTTCCTCCTACGATAAGTGACCATGGAAAACATTTTCGACTTCCAGAAGCTTCAATCATGAGAACAAAGAAAGTTATAAAGAGCTATTCATACATACAGCGAATACTGAAAAAGTTGAGGAGATATTGCCGGGAACTCTCTGACAATCAGTCTTAACCAAGAAATAATCTTCCCCTTTCTTAGACTGTGCTGCCTGACCATATTTAACTGTTGGCTTCTCCATCTTCTCATTCTTCAATTCTCTACTAATCAACGCTGCCAACGGTATAAGATCATGCTGCTGATGCGGCTTCCTCGACCCCATTCTCCCGCTTCACTCTGAACAACTCCAATTCCTCCAAAAATCACCAATCTTTTCTTTTTCTCATAACAATATAATATCACCACAACTCCAGAGATAAAGTTCTGCTAAAATCAACCCGACTAATCATGCAAGACAGCGTAAGCTCGATAACCAAAAACACACCTGACTGCAGTTCTGTTGGAAACCCAGCACTGTTAAGCTGCAATTACCAAGGGACAATCAGATAATTCCTCACATCCAATTATAATGTGTTGACTTACTTACAACCCAACTAATCATGCAAACTTGACAGCCAGAAACACATCTAACCGAAATTCTATTGCGAACCCATACAACTTAAGCTGCAATGAACAAGACACTATAAGAATAATTCTCCAAATCACACAGTAATGTGATACACTGACTCAATTACAGCGCAACCAATCACGCAAATTTGATAACATTAACACATATAACTAAAAAAACTGCACATAGTCACCTATTCAGTTAAAGTTCTCATTTTTATTAACACTAATAAAAATGACTACTTTCGCGAAAAACTTACCACTTTAAGACTTAAAATTAGACGGTCTCATACAAGACGTTCCGAAAAAACTGTTCGACACCCACTGCAACTTAAAGTACAACGAACAAGGCAATAACCCCTCAAATTCCAAAACTTTATATGATCACACTCACACCCCAACTAATCATGCAAGATCACAAACCAAACACTCACATAAACGAAGATCCATGACAAACCCACTTCAAATTATACTCCAAACAACAAAGAATTATAACAAACAACACTCAAATACCAAAATGAAGTGTATGCTCAACTACCTTACAATTTCACAAGATCACAAAAAACCCACCAAAAATATTGCAAAGAAGAAACAAATAATGGGTTGAAATCTTCATAAATTAAAGGTAAGGAAATTACCCGCCAAGAGGCAAAAGGGTTGAAAATGTGTGTGGAAAAAAGAAAACTTTAGATCTGAAGAAAGCCGACAAGAAGACAAGTGCAGTGGGTTGATTTAATAGTTATGGTTTTGAGAGAAAATCGACACGGCAATGATACGCGCAATTGATGACACCACTAACATTTACTAGTATTTATTTATCTACTGGAGTATATGTTGCACTGCTACTTTGCACAAAACTATGTGATCTTGTTACATGGAGTATTATATAATTGTTATTGTTATTTTTATTTACTTTTATTATTAATTCATTATTATATAGTGTTTTAGTTTTTCTGGTCAGCTTGGAAATAACAGCTTTGCTCCTTAAGGGAAGGGCATAATCTTCAATGGATCTATAGAAAGTCTCAAGTAGTGTTTTTTTCTATTATAGAGTAGACAAATGTTTGCCTAACAAAAGGATAATATGATATTACCAAAAAAAAAAAAAAAAAGGATAATATGATATTTTTTTTGTTTGGTATATTAGGATCGGCTAATGCTGCGGGAAGGGGGAAATGAGGATTTGAACTCGGGACAACCTTCAAGACAGGTTGAACTCATATGTCAAATTTGATTTGAGATAGCTATTACGTAGCTCGTTTACTTTTATCATAAAAGTATTTTAAATATATATTATCTTAGCGAAAATAATCAGTCTATTAATTAAAAATAAGACTGTGTATATTTTAGTTCGGATCTTTCCGTTTTTTTTAACACAAGTAAGATCGAATTGTGGACTAAGGTTGTATCATAATAGGTTGGGTAGGGGGGGTGTGTTTGGAGAAGTAAAGAATGTTTTATTGGAGGGTGGTTGTTGGAAATGAAGGTGCAAAGAAGATGTTTAAGTTAGGAATTAAGGTTTTAAAAAAGTTGGTGTTTTTTTAATGATCGGGTTGAAAGGTAGGAGGGGAAAGAATCAAACAAAGTTGGGTGTTTGTATGAAGGGAAAAGGAGGAAAAAAGGGGTGGTGAAAAGAGTTCAGAAGTGAGTTAGGCAAAAGGGAAAGATGGGGCGAAAGGTGAAAAGGGGTTGTGGGAATGAGGTGGAATTGTGGAGAGTTGACACTGGCTGCACTTTACATATTAGTAACAGGACTTACAGCCGTCCTTTGAACATGGGTAGTGAAGTTAGAAAACTGTAATCATGTGGGAGAAATTTGCCATGAAGTCTCCCTTTTATTTTGGCTTCTTTGCAATTGTAATGATGGAGCTTGGAAGAAGATCATTGAAAGAAATATCCATTTACAACATCAACATTAGAAGTTTTTTAGTTAAACAGAGCAGCATGTGAAATGTCACCTATCAACGACAATTTATTAGGTACATATTTGAAAGTGTCTAGTCTCAAGTGTAATTTTAAGTATATTTAATGTACGTTTTATACATTTTTGTATACATCCTATAAATTACTAATATACAACATTTTATTTTTGCATAGAACTTATTAAAGGTACACAAAAAATACATAAAGATACATAAAAGGATACTCGATAGACTTTCAAGTATGTGTCATAAGTTATGTCTATGAGTTCTATGTCATAGGCTATGTCCATTAGCCTATCACAATGATGTTTTGTGAGAATTAGAGATTATTTTAACGAACTCACGATGTTATAATCACAAGAGGATTTTTTTTTTTTTTGTAACAAATTATCATCTCGTACAAGCTAAAAAAGAGAAGTTGACTTGAAATTCTATAATTGGTCGAATGGTCCTTGGCTTGATTATGGGTTGTATACAGTGGCGGAGCCAAGAATTTTTCTTAGAGGGGGCGAAAAAATAATTATTGTTGAAGAAGAGTGAAGTAGACTAAAACAACATGGAAAAAGCCCAAAACAAATACAATCTTAAGGTTTGAACTCATGACCAAAACATTTATAAGATCTTTAAGCAACTACTATAACCACTATGACAGATTTTTTTCCTTATAGTTTAGTTACAAAAAGTTTCTTTCAAAAACCTAGCAGGGGCCCCTCCCCAGCTCCGCCCCTGGTTGTATAATATGTCCGGTAATATTCTAAGCATGTTTTGCATTTGTACACTGTCAGTTTAATTCGGATTGGATATTATTGGGTTATTTTGTCAATAAGCTAATTCTAAACAGCTAATCAGTATCATGCAATAGAATTTATAACGGGTTCGATTCAAGGAGGATATAAGGTAAGGTGTAAGAATCAGCATTATTTCTTCCAATCAAAAACTAGATCTTCAGGTTATTTTGTTTGGGTATCCAAATCTGGTTCCGCTGCTCATAAAAAAGAGCATTTTAATGGATTAGTAATTGGACATGTAGATTTGTAAAGAAACCCATGAATATGTGTCAATAAGAAGCTTTTTAACGACTTTGTAATATTATTATATAGAGCCCAAATTTATAGGTTTTTTGGCGCCTTCGAATTTTATTCGTAATAGTCTAGTCCAATAGTTTAAACTTTTACTTCATGCTAAACGTAAAGTTTAGACCGAACTTCTAGTTTGTCGTCTTGAAAACTCCCCGAATACGTTAGATCTCCACCAAGCATAATGATATTGTTTCATCGAAATTGCTACTTTTAACACATGTAAAATTTAAAAGCCAATCCGATCCCAAAATAAATGTATGGTAAAAGCAAGCACAATGCTTGTGTAGCACAATGCTATAACAAAGGTCATTAAACAGGTTAAAAGGAATAAAAGGTCATTCTCTTATAAATCATGCTCCTTCCAACTTCCTACCACCACCAACCCGCCGATTCTACCTCACTCTACCACTACTACTGCCTCTACCACAATTGCTTTTGGTAATACATAGTTGGCGAATATTGGATCTTTACAGAGCTACCCCAAATATCTATAGCTCACCCACACAAACACACTACTCACATGACCACCACAGTTCCCAAGTTATAATTTGGCGGCTTTACTAGGGAAATCAAGTGACAATTTAAAGAAAAGGGGCGAACCCCTTTGCTTGAAAACAAACTCCGTTATGCAATTTCATTTCTTGTTTTCTTGAAGGGAAGACGTTTGGTGGTGGTTATGAATATGGACGACAACGATATGGGTCGTTGATGAAGAGGACGGGAGATATAGGTAAGTAGATCAGGAGATTAGAGAGGCAACTGTGATGTTGGAGAATGGTGAAGGCGATGGTGGTAAAGAGAAAGAGGAAGTAACTGATAACATTATAAAATGGAATAAAATGAAATCCAGAATAAACCACATAAATGTATATGTTTTTATTTTTATAGTATATGTGTTTGTTATTAATAATAAATACCGCAATAATTTCTTATATATTTTTTTTCAATATCATTGAGTGTGTGACTTTATAATTGTCACTCCTTCCATTCCAACTGTGAAGCTAGAGTTGATGTGGCATTGTCATGATATCACCAATAACTTGTTAAGAGTCTGTTACAAGCTTATAGGTTGTCAGAAAGTTAGTCACAGATATTCTAGATTTTTTACATCATCCTAGTTCTATATAAGTCTTAATAACTGATTCATTGAACATAAGATTCTATAATAATTTACCAATAGAGTCGCTCTCTTCTTCTCTTCTTCTCATATAAGTTGGAGCTAATTTACACGGTATCACAAGTTTTTAGCTCCAAATGTACGTTTACGCCATCACGTAGCTTTTTCTCTGCATTTTTATAAGAGATTCATCTATATTTTTACAGTTATCCTTTGCATATTATCTTGTATTATCTCTGTTATGAGATTATCTTGCATTTCCAACCTTTCTTTTGATTATTTCCTACCTCATTTCTCAACAATGGTTATTTCTGGTGATCATTCTCAGAACAATTCAGTATGATGATCCTCTATTCTTATCTAGATTTGATCAATCAAATTTACAGCTAGTTTCTTCCCTTTTTGATGGCAACAAATTTCTTGACTGGAAGCGTGATCTTCTCAAGGTTCTTGAAACTAATAACAAAGAACCTTTTCTCAATGGTTCTAATCATATGCCTGCTATCAATCACAAAAATTACAAGCGTTAGCTTAGTTTTGATCTCACTGTTCGACGTATGTCGATTCTTAACTCCATTGACTGTGCTATGTTAAATCTTCTAGACAAATCTAGAATGAGCTTCCGAAACGCTACGGCCAGACCCCATCTCTTTTATCAACTGAAGAAAAATCTCAATAACATTTCTCAAGTTAATATACCAGTGTCAGAGTATTATGGACAACTCAAATGTGGTTGAGAAAATATAAAGAGTCTGGATCCTATACCAAATTGCTCATGTGGAGCACTTAACACTTGTAGTTGTCAATTTTTGAAGAAACTCCGATCCTAGATAGGGAGACTAATCATCGTTTAATCAAGTTACCGCTTGGTTTTAACATTGATTTTGAAGTTGTTAAAGATAATGTTCTTACTATGGATCCCTTGCCTCCTCTTAATAAAGCAATATGCTTACTGTAACAAACTGAACGTCAAACACATGAATTATACTATATAGATGTTCTTTATGAGACTAGTGATATTGTTCAAGCAGTTATGCTTTTTTCAGCTGAAGGAGGGGTTGTGAAGCTAAGCTGATATGGCATTGCCATGATATCATTAGTAAGTTATCATGATTTTAGGATCTTGTTACAAGCTTATAGGTTATTAGAAAGTTAGTTACATATATTGTAGATATATTCTTACATCATCCTTATATAAGGTTTGTAATAACTTTGTTCATTTAAACATAAGCTTCTATAATACTTTCTCCGTTTCTTTATTTTCTTCCCAT
>CAAKMY010044225.1:0-20911 GCA_901111285.1 Corrigiola litoralis | reverse complement strand
TATTTTTATCAATTTTTCCTATTTATTATTATTTATTTCCTTAACTGTGTGACTTATGCTATATCTTTTACCTGTTTACAGCTGAGGAGGTTGATCTCTCTTATGATATGCAGCAGTGGGACACCCTATCAGAATCAGAAAAACATTTCATATCCCATGTGCTTGCCTTTTTTGCTGCATCTGATGGGATTGTTTTGGAGAACCTGGCTGCAAGGTTTTTAAATGATGTTAAAGTTGCAGAGGTGAATCTCTTTGCATTAAATTTTCGGCAGTCAGACATAAAAGAGTGTAGGTTCCTTGTCGCAGGGTTCCATATTAGGGGGTCGCAAGGGCCTTTAGAAGTTTTCCATGTGTGAGATATGTCTCCAGGATGAAGAGCTTCTTTTTTCCACATGATTGGGTGGGTGTGGGAGGTTGGGGGGGGGGGGGACTGTTTAAACCTATATATAGGTGGGGCAGTGTTACCGGTGCCTTAATAATTTTTTGCGCTGCTGTGTTTACTACTAATGAAAATGTAAAAGTATTGCACGTTTTGAGTCTGTCAGTCTATAGATGATGCCGATGTTTGGTATGGCTGATGTTTGTGCCTTTGGATTGGAAGACATTCTTAAATAAGTATTTACTAGTTAGCTAATGACTGTGTATTCTGCCTGTGGCTTCAGTGGCTATATTAATTTATGTTCTTTGTTTAATTAAAGTTAAATGGCTTTCTTTTACTCTTGAAGGCTCGAGCTTTTTACGGATTCCAAATTGCAATGGAGAATGTGCATTCAGGTAAGGTTTTGACGGCACTTTATTCCCTGTTCTAATAGCTGTTTTGTATGCTTCTGTTAGCTAATGACTGTGTTTTCTGCTTGTGCACAGAGATGTACAGCTTGTTGTTGGAGACATATATCAAAGATTTAAAGGAGAAAAACCACTTGTTTAATGCCATTGAGACAATTCCATGTGTGAAGAAGAAGGCAAACTGGGCATTGAATTGGATTCAAAGGTAGAATGCATATTCATTTTGGGCCTTGATGATGCATTTCGGTAATTACTAAGGGTGTGTTTGATAATTCATTTCAGTCACCTTGTTTGACTAGTTTGTCTTCTTTGACCAAAGTTTCAGTCACCTTAAGTTTTAAGGTTGTTTGGTAACACAACCTGAAATATATTTAAGGTGACTGAAATAATAAGCTACTAGGGCAACCTGAAAAAAAATTCCAGTCACCTGATCAGGTTCCAGTTACCTTTTCAGGTTTCAGGCACCTTTTCAGGTTTCAGGTACCTTTTCAGTCAGTTTTGCCAAACACACCCTAAATCATATTGGAGTGTATAAAGCACCACTCTAGAGGCTTTCCATTTTTTTGAAATAAATCTTAGATACAAGTTTCTTTTGAGAAGTTTGAGTAACTAGAAATATTTTTATTCGGGGGTGGGGGATGTGACAATAAATTGATGAAGTTTTAATTTCTGTCACTTTTTCTGCATGGAAGGATGATGAAGGGTTATGTTACAGCATGTCTTTCCTAGTTCTTAGCAATAAGAATATGTTTGAGCGGTGTCAGATATTTATTTGTAGGATGCAAAATGACTTAATCACAATTTTCAACCAACATTGTATCTGAAGTTTACTCTTGTTGTTCAACCTAAGTAGTTTATGCAGTTGCATTCGATATTGTCATTACTTAGATGGTTTAACTCTCTTTCCCTGAGCCTCAAGTATCACTGGTTTAATCCAAGGTCCATGACATTTAAGCTGCTTGTTTTTCCTTTCTTTGCTCCATTAGTGGGCAACTAGCATTTTTAAGTAGATGATCTTTTCTCATGCTGTGCGCAGTTCAAATTCTTTTCCAGAGAGACTTGTTGCCTTTGCTTGTATTGAAGGGATCTTCTTCTCAGGAAGGTGATGCTTGTCACATGATTGAGTATTGGCAACTTAAATCATTGTACAATTTTACGTCAGTCCATAATTCTTTTTTTTTTTATAATATTTTCAGCTTTTGTGCCATTTTCTGGCTTAAAAAGAGAGGATTGATGCCGGGCTTGACATTCTCAAACGAGCTTATTTCAAGGGATGAAGGCCTACACTGTGATTTTGCTTGTCTTCTGTACAGGTCTCTATATACGTCTTACTTAGTCTATGCTTTTGACACATAACTTCTTAGTGTGCGTCCATTGCTCCACTTTTACTCTATTTTTGAAGCATATAGTACCAACTTAGTGTACTGCTAATTCATCCTGCAATTTGGATGTGACGATGTTCAGTCTTCAGACATGCCTAACTACACTTTGTTGACTCTGGCTTAATAAAATAAAAAAAAATTCCAGTTTGCTGCAGAAGAAACTGCAGCCAGAAGCAGTTGAGCAAATTGTGCATGAGGCTGTTGAAATTGAGACGGAGTTTGTATGTGAATCACTCCCATGTGATTTGATTGGCATGAATGCTGTTCTGATGAGCCAGTACATAAAATTTGTCGCTGATCGCCTTCTGGTACAATTAACTTGATATTAATCTCACTTTGTTATTTGTATAATTTGTCCAGTTTCCTCTTTTTCACTTCACTTCATTTTATGCAGACTAAGTTGATAAATTTGCATTTTCAGGTTGCTCTGGGGAACAAAAAGAAATATAATGTAGAAAACCCTTTCGATTGGATGGAGTTCATATCATTGCAGTAAGTTTTTTGAGTAGGTCAAGTGAATCTATCGGAACGATATAGAGCTGCTAAATAAGTTAAGAGCAATACAGTTGTTATTTTTTTACCACATCGAATCACTAAAGCTGGATCTCTTTCGTAAATATAGATGAGGACACCCATTGATTTCTCTTTAAACCTGAACCCTCTATTGCTTCTGAAGCATCATTCTATCCCTGTAGTATTGCTTTCTTCAGTGAAGATACATTGTGTTAGTTCTTCGGTTCTGCTTCTGTGCGTGCTATTCTTTTATATTTTCCTCGCTGCCCTTTGCTAATTGCTTTTATATGAAAGTGAGGGCCTTCCTCTTTTCAGATGCTCTATGTTCTTTGTTAAGTTTTTCTGTTCTTTATTGTTTTTAGATGAGCTCAGAGATTATTTTTATTTTCCTTAGTACACCAGATGAATTAAATGGTCTGAGAGTGTTTATGCTTTAGTCTAATTTTCAGCATTTGTGCAACATTCTTTTTTGATGCTGTTAAGTTTCATTTTTAATAAAAATGTTCGGACTTTGGGGAAACTTTGCAGAGGCAAGGCAAACTTCTTTGAGAGAAGGGTGGGTGATTATCAGAAGGCGTCTGTCATGTCTAGTCTGAAGGAGGGCAACAAGAACTTTGTCTTCAAGCTAGACGAAGATTTCTAGGCATATATCAGCACTGATTTTGTCAACAACCAGATTCATATTGAGAAGGGCAATCCGTTTCTTGGGTACTATTCTTTTGTCCATAGTATGTTAGCTGTTTAAACTCATCATTGGTTGCTAGTCTAATGTAGTCTTGCAAATTGCAATAGAAACCAAGCTGGCCATAGATGTTGAATATGTAAATCTTTTGGGTCAGATAGATAATATCCTCACTGTATGGCAATTGTTATTCGCAAAGAAGATTTGCAATTAATTGGCAAAAAATTCGTAAGGGTTGGTGGCTGATGGGCTTTGCTTATATGAATTGCAGAATGTAATCTCCGTCTTCATTTTCTTTTCCATGGCTTCTCAAACCGGGTTCATTTATTTCTGCGGGGAACCTCTTAACAAATTGTGATACCCCACATTTTTCATTAACAGGCATCATAATGTATTAATGTGTATTCCCCACAACTGTTATTGATTGTGTTTTGTTCTCTGTCTAATGCTTGAAGTTTACTATCTATTGCGACAAGAGTTCTTCCTTGTCATAATGTTACTTGTGATGAGGAGAAAGGCCAAGAACGTGATCCATGATATTGCCAAACTCTAGGCCTGGGACATCTTATCGGCACGGATTCATGGGCCGTGGATATCTTTCTGGGTGGCTAGCTGCTCCATTCTTGATTATGTACTGTTGATTTCTGATGTGCATTTCACAACTGCCTGGTTTACACCTGTCTCTAAATTGTTTTGTCAACCCCTTTTACTCATAGACATAGTGGTCCTATGACTTCTTTTTTGAGCCCATGGTTTCCATATCTAGTCTTAGACTCAGGCTAATGTTGGATATCTCGACATTATTGGTTAAAAAGCATCCATGGATCACCATTCCTTTGCTTCTAAATTGATGTCATCAAATTCGTATATTGTTTCTAATTGCCATTGACTCCGGCATGGTGAGTGGTTAGCCTGGAGCTTTGCAAATGTTTTTGTGTCTCTTTTCTCTTGTTTCCTTTCTTTTTAGTCCATGGTGAATCAGTTGTAATGTTTAATCCAGGAGCATGCGGTTCCGTAAATGTTATGTTGCTTGCCTTGTCAGTCTCAGCTAAGCCAATGTTGCTTTTCTTTATTCTGAGTACACTATTTTAAGGTTGGCTATGCGCATTTTTCTCCACAAACTGCACTCGAGTGGACTGTTCCAGGCGTTGTCTATTTTATGGAAGTATCTTTCTAATCTCCCTCTCAATGTGGCCTTCCCCTTTAAATATATGATAATTTGAGCGGTTGTGGCTAGCTGTCTTTAGGCTCATATTTGCCTACCAAATTTTGGTTTCACAAGCAAACTCTTGATAGTGTTTGCAGTAGATAATTAGATAACGTCAAATACCCACTTAGAGAAAGTGGTTGGCTAACTAATTGACTTTAGATGTTCGTGGATTTTATTCTTAAGGATTTTTATTTGTTTGTGGTGTGTAGTGTGCAGTGTGCTTATTCTTAACGGTTTGGTCATGACCCATTTGTTTCTGTCGTAGAAAAATTGTTTTTTGTTTGTTTCTTGTAAAGGGTCCTCGTAATAATAGAGTGTCATTTATAACGAGTTCCATGGAGTATTAAGCGTAGTATGAGGTCTGTGTAAGTTTCTATACTGAATTGAAGTGGTTGTGATTTCGCATTCGGAAATCTTATATTCTCATTCTTATAATTTCGATTGAAAGTGAAGTATAGTAGAGTTATTATCTCGTCAACTCATGTTTGTTCGTGATGTAATATCACAAGGACAACCTTTTCCTCAACTCCTCAAGGGTTAGCACAATAGTGCTGAACCCCATCTCCCAGACGAGAGTTCTCGAATTCAATTCTTGCCAACCTCAACCCTCCTTAACCTATCTAATAAAAAATGAAAAAAGTTATGAGAATAGTTGTTTAGAGACGCTACCTATATTGAATATCTGAGACTGTACGCGGCTTCTCACAAGTTTATTCTTCTACTTAACCTTGATTGGACCTCCATGGATACTCCACTATCTTCATGTTTTATAATTGAAACTTAGATTGATACAAACGTATAGGAATGGAAAATTTCCGTTTTGGGTGCCTGAACTTTTGCGAAATACCACTTTAGGTGCCCGAAGTTTGCGTAATTCCATTTTGGGTACCTCAAAATAGGAAGAAATTCCACTTTGGGTGTCTAGCTTATAACGACGTCAGTTTCTCCGTTAACCATAATGATGTGGCATTTTTTTTTTTTACTTTATATACAATTGGTTGATAAATTCAACAAAATGGTTTTAACACATTTAAAAAAAAAATCCCACATAAGAAACCAAATAAAATCAAATATTAACATAAAAAATCCAGAAAAAAAATTTCCAAAATCGGAAGCTCCAAAAAATTACCCAAAAAGTAAAGAAAATTTTAAAATCACTAAATTTCCAAGAAATCAAATTTTTTAAGAATCACTAAATTTTCCAAGAAAACAAATTAAAATAGTTCTAAATTATAAGAAAACCCCGAAAATTAAACTCCACCTAAGAACAAAAAAACACCCAAAAAAAATCTAAAAAATCATTAAGCTTTTGGAAAAAAAAATCACCAATTTTTTTGAATGCTCCATAAAATTACCAAAAAAAAGTTTTGCAAATCAAATCACTAAAATTACCAAAAAAAAATGGCAGTCTTAAATTTTCAAAATATCACTAAATTTCCAAGAAAATATAATAGATTCCTTACAACTAGCAAAAAGAATCCATAGACTTAGTAAAATTTAAATAATTAAAAGAAATCTCCCGAAATCAGACTCAGTCCCTCTCCTCAACTTAGTACACACAAACTCAGTCCCCCTTCTCAGTTCTCACAGTCAACTGTAACTTCTATTCCCACACTATTCTTCCTTATTCACTATATCATTCCCAGCAAACAAAAACTCAACTCAACCATACCACCCAATCTTCCTCACAAAACGGCAGCCCCAGCCCCTTCATCATCGTCCCTCCATCCTCCACCTCGCACTCATCACCTATCTTTCCTCACCATACATTATAGACGATCGAGCCGAGTTCATCGCCGTTGTTATCGGTGGCATGGCGAGAGGATTGGATTGGAATAGTTATGTGGGTGCATGGGTTAGGGGGGATGTTAGTTTCCCGGGGTTGGGTGGGCGCGGTGTTTTTAGGTATGAAATGGTGGGTTGGGTGTCTGTTTTGGTTGTGAGGATGGTGGTTGTAAATGATGAAGATGGTAACTTAATTTTCATGGAGTCAAGATAAGAATTGAGAGGAGGCAGGGGCTTATGAATGACGAAGAAAATTAAGAGGTGGGGTGTGGAATGATCACGATAAGCAATGATTTTGGGGAGATTCTAAGATTTTTTTTTTAATCATTTTTCACTATATATTTTCTGGAATTTTTGAGGAACATAACTATTATTAATTATAAGGTTTAGGACAACTAATGATTTTTGTTTGAAGATATGAAGTTAATGATATAAAATTAATTGTGAAGACAAACCATTAACTGCCACGTCACCACGTTAACAGGCAAAATAGACGGAGTTACAATGTAGGCACCCAAAGTGGAATTTCGCCCTATTTCGAGATACCCAAAATGGAATTACGCAAACTTTAGGCACATAAAGTGGCATTTCGCAAAAGTTCAGGCACCCAAAACGGAAATTTTCCTATAGGAATCATTATTATTTTTTGGTGCATACGTATAGGAATCATTATAATGAGTAAACCTTTAACTATATGAGTATATGGTTTGGAAGAGCGAAACAATCACATCTTTTGAGATCACTATACCTCTTCTTGTGACTTGTGAGCCAAATATAAAAAAAAAAAAAAAAAATTTCCTTTCATTTTTTTTCTTTTTTACTGAGAATTTGCTGTCTTATGAGGTAGTGTAAGAATAAACTCAATGGAGTGTAAAATCTGTCTTCCAATGTATTGATCATTGTTTAAACAATATCAGGCGGATAGCATATTCACAAAAACAATCATGTCCAACACGTCGAGAATTCCTATCATATATACTTCGACTTTAGATCATGCTTTACAGCTTCTATATTGCCAATGCCAAGTAGGTAGCCTTTCTCTCCAAGTTGGTGGATGAGGTGAAATATTTGCTACCACCCGAAAGGAACAACACGCATTAGTTTACTATCATTATTCACACATTAGTATGTACGAGTGTATCTTTATTTATTTTCATCCTTGGGTCTTTATTCTTTAACTACTAAGAGTAATATAATTACATTTATATGAGACCGTTTGATTTTAAGTTAAAATTAGATGATAAGTAGTCACTTTTGTTTGAAGTGGTCACTCTTATTACAGAGGTAATAAAATAAAAAAGTGACTCTTTTAACTCAATTTATGATCATATTTAAATAAAAGTTTAAAACTATACGGAGTACCATCTGTTTTTTATTTTGTGTAATGACATATATCTACTACGTGTTACTTGACATTTGGATTAATGATTATGACGTTGTAGGCCCTTTGAGAGTTGCACTCATGCGACTTCATTATCAATCGTGACTAAACCCCCAACAGAATCAGCCACTAGTGCTTACCTAACCAAAAAGTTCATGCAATGAAGAAGCATATAAGGAATAAAGTAGCTCAAAATCTGACCCTCTCAGTAAGTTTGAGGGAATGAGGGGATAAAGGGTTGATCTTTTCTTCACAAGTAAAGGAACAATAGTACTCGACATCATCACCACGAGAGTTGTGATGAAGATCTCAACCATGTCACTGTCTCCACCTACCCTTACCACTAATATGTCTTTCTCGTATCCATATATATAATATTCACAAGCTGAGGAAAAATATGTACAGAAAAATTCATTGGCTTGGATTGAACTCTAGTGAAACTTTTGGGATGGCCCAATCATGTTATAATCTGGCCATTCGGCTGTTATCTATATGTATGTTTGGTAGGACCGTACACTTGTGCGCCATGCACTTGAGCAGTGAGCACCATGAATCCTTAAGTGAGTAGTGACTATATTTGGTCCCCAGCTCTTTGGTATAAGAGCAAATCCATTAATAACCAGGTTTATAACTAATTATTCGGTTTGTCATATTAGTTTTTCAAGCCAAGTAGATTGAAAATATACAATGGTAAGTTTCTATATATCTATCTATCTATCTATCTATCTATTTATCTATCTATCTATTAAAATGCATTTTCATGCCAGAAAGCTGATGTGTAAAATGTATCATTTATGATGTGGATTCAATAATGGCACATATACAAAGTAAATTTTGAAAAACTCCCTTACCCTTCATTAATTTATACGGTACAAAAAACAAACAACTACTTTTCCCATTAATTCCAAACTCTTTTACATCTTGTTTAACTTAATTGCTTAACATCCTATTAATTTAGTCCACCTTACCTGATTGTGATCAAAACAAAGGGAATAAGACAATGTTTATTTTTCCTAAGGAGAACAAAAAAAAAAAAAATACAAAATAGAAAAATCCGAAACAAGTAATGTGTATAAAACTAAAAAATTATTCACTATAAAAATTGTCATGAAACAACACTATGAATTTCACGGGGCAAAAACTAGCTGAAATACAATACTAAAAACAATATGGATAATGTACCACAAAACAACCAAAAAGTTTAAGAAAAAAAGCAAAAAGAATAGAAAAAAGAGAATAAAATAAAAAAAGGGTCCATTTCTATCTTTCTCTCTTTTCCCAAGGAGTCTATTTGGTTGAGCAAGGAGCCCAAACCAAATAATTTGCTATTTCCAAATGTAATCGGTCTAGTAGAAAATGAAGCTTTCCCAAATCCTCAAACAGGGTGGTTTTTGTACCAATGGATCTGCTCGACATATGTTAACTGTTAAATATTCTTAATGAGTATATAGCCAAAGAAGTGATTTGTGGATATTTGAGTGGGGTGAGGGTAAACTTCTTACCATTTGAATTATTAGAGAGGTCTGCTTATCGTCGCCCCAAACTTATGTGTGTCGCCCAAATTTTTTTTTTTTTTTTCCGATGTGTTATTCCTCTTTTTCTCTCCCACCACCTTTTCCCTCGCTACTTCTATCCTCTACCAAATAAATCCATCAAAACCCCTCTTACTAAAATTCTACAACTACAGTATCACATATGGGTTATGTCAATATTTCAAACTTACTAATAAAATATGACGGTATAAAATTATGTGAGCGCAACAAAACTAATTTTGACCTAATAAACTTGGAAAACTTACATGGATCCGAAGACAAGGTACTCATTTTTTATATTCTTGAGAATAAACTTGGACACGTTGAAAACGTGTCTGTAGCAAGGTCGTAATATTTGAAGCGCGTACAACTAAGGTCATGACGTGTTTTCAACACGTCCATAAAATTTTCAAAAAACATATGGTACATGTAACTTATAACTTTTCGACGAGGACTGAAAAACGGAGATATAGAGGGAGAGACTACCAAGCGGGGGAGGGGATTGACAAAGACGACATAGGGGTGGGAAGACATTAAGGTGGGCGAATCTGGTGGGTGCTTAATGGTGAGGCGTTTAAAGGGGGGAGTTGGGTGTGAGCCGACGACATAATAAACAACAATCTTAATTTATAGTACTGACCCACACAATGCTGCCCCCACCCCTACCACGACACCCTTATACTTTAATTTCAAAAATAAAGACATTATTATTTTGATTTATAAAGTTTTGAGATATTTATTTCGAGGATGTTAGTTGACTAATTTTGGATAAACTTGGTCAGAAAATGGTTACCATTTAAGAGACTCGCTGCAAATGGTAAAACATCATCTATCCACACTCCTTATCAATATTCCCACAAAACATAAAATTGTGCATAATTACCCCGACTTGCTGCAATTGACAAACATTATCTATTCAAGCCTCTTTCAAGATTTCCACCAAACATAAAATTACAAATAATTACCCCACCATCATAACCCCATGTCCAACTCCACATAATTACCATTATCTACATTACTTTGACTTTCTTACATTTCATTGAGTCTCAAGGATCCAATTATCACCCCTCTTTAGCTCTAGCTACCTCTAACTCCTATCCCAGAAACTAACAAAAGTTCCAAACACAAAAGTACAATTAACAAACACAACAAACACGAGAAATGATTTTCCAATCCGAACTATTGGGTGCTGTTGGAGGACATCTCCTTTTTACGGGGCATTACCGTGAATCCGTGATTTGGTCTTTGAAAAGGAAGGGTAAACATATCCACTAGTGTAAAACAATTGGGATAATAGGATAACTTTTTTTTTTTTTTTTTCTGAAAACGGTTCTAATAGCATCCAATAGCTGCAATTCGCCTATCATCCCGCCAACAAACACCATCATCATACCATGGCAAAAACTAAAGTAAAAATACCTCCACTCACAATCTCCCCATATATATAAGCTCAAAAGTCCACACCAACAGTAGTTAACTAGTCTCTCAACACCACACTTGTGACTTCCTCTCCAATGGCTGTACTGCTGCCAATGGACAAGAGCCCATGGGACAGTGTCCTAGACCTCACCAAGTGTGCACAGCAAAAGGGCAGTGACCCTTTTCTTTGGGCAGTCCAGGTGTCCTCCACCTTGACTTCTGCAGGTGTTTCCATGCCTTCCACAGAGCTTGCACATGTTCTTGTGTCCTACATTTGCTGGGACAACAATGTCCCTGCCACCTGGAAGTTCCTTGAGAGAGCCTTGTCTTTGGATATGGCTCCTCCTTTGCTTGTTCTTGCTCTTCTTTCTACAAGGTTGGTTGGTTGGTTGGTTGGTTGGTTGGTTGGTTGGTTTTCTTGCCTTTCTTTAATTTTCACTGCTAACATTGGTTTGTTTTTGTTTTGTCATATGATCTGGTTTTTGTTGTATTATATAGTAGTATAATGTAATATTGTGAGTGTTACATTGGTCGCGACTTAGGGGTAAGGCTACGTACATCTGGTCCGTTATGTGGCATATTAGGATCAAGATCACTTTTTTTAATGATTTGGATGTTTTATTGGTTTTTGTTATATACGGAGTAATATAATATTGTGAGTGTTACATTGGTCGTGACTTAGCGGTTCTTTAGGGGTAAGGCTGCGTACATCTGGACCTTTGTGTGCCATGTTAGGATCAAGATGACATAATTCAATGATACTTGGATTTACATTGGTTTTTGTTATTGTGAGTGTTACATTGGTCGCAACTTAGCGTTGCTTAGAGGTAATGCTACGTACATCTCGACCTTTTTGTACCATGTTAGGATAAAGATCACATATTTGAATGATCTGGATTTTTTATTGGTTTTTGTTATATATAATAATATTGTGAGTGTTACATTGGTCGCGACTTACCGGTCCTTTAGGGGTAAGGCTGCGTACATCTGGACTTATGTGTGCCATGTTAGGATCAAGATCACATATTTCAATGATCTTGATAAGGGGTATTGTTAGTGTTATATAATATAATATTGTTAGTGTTACTTTGGTCGCAACTTAGGGGTAAGGCTGCGTACATCTCGACCTTTATGTGCCTTGTTAGGATCAAAATCACATATATATTATATCAATGATAATTGAAGATTGAAAAACCAAGAAAAGCTTTGGATTTTGTATTGGTTTTTGCTGTATAATATAATATTATGAGTGTTACATTGGTCGCGACTTGGCGGTCCTTTTGGGGTAATGCTACGTACATCTCGACCGTTATGTGCCATGTTAGGATTAATATTACATGCTTCAATGATAATTGAAGAATTGGAAAACCAAAAGATATAAAAATCTCTGGATTTATGTATAATGTGACACTTGGGTTCTTAAAAGTGTTTCTGGGTTCTGCTGTTGAAAAATGATGCAAATTTAAATGTCACTATCAAATTGTTGAAATGGTCTCATAGTGTTTGAACTGATCTAACATTATCTGTTTCATCATCTGACCTGGTCAATCCCTGGTCTTTTTTATATTTTATTTGGTCTACTCAATTATAATTATAATGGGGCATTGAGATATAACTGCTATAGTAGTGTCAAGTGTGCCCTTCCTCTGTCTGAATCTATATAAAGCCCCAAAAATTCTTAGAAAAGACTGTTCATTATATGGTACGAGCATATGAGCTTCCTGCAAGCTAAATTAACCCAAGCTTTCTACAAGCCCAAATCAAAACAGAGATAAATACTCCTTTACTGGGCAACATGGCTCCGTCTACTTGTATCATAAAAAAAAAAAGTTTTTCCCAAGACTTTCTGATAAAGGCCAGTGTTATAATGAATTTTCAGTCTTTCAAATTTTTAGAAGTCAGAGTTATATTAAGGTACTGACTTGCTACACATTGGAGTAGAGGATTCTGGTTAAACTGTGAAAGCTTATATTTAGACGAGAACCAATCGTTGTAATGATCAGACTGTGGTGCATTTCCTCTCCTCACGGTCATCATTGAGTGTCCTAGCAAATACTTCATCACTGGTGACTTTTGTCCTAGATGAGTGTATTACATTTTACTTTAGGTGTCCAATGTTATTGTTTTCTAATACACCTTGATTTTACTCTACAAATGAAAAGTTGTTGATGTTTCTTAAGTTAAATGTCGTCTAAAGCATCGTTTCATTTAGATGCATAATGTTGTACACATCTGGACCTCCATAGATTTAGCTACTTGTGAGCTTAACCAGGGTTTGCTGTTGTTGTTGTTTCTCTGAGGAGGCAATATTCCTCTGTGAATTTGAAATTTGAGACAAGGGGTTGAACAAGCAATGTTCCTAATTATGTTGGCTATCTTGCTCTATAATTGCACACTAAGAAGTAATAGTTCTTGCTATTTAGATCTCTGACATTTCCCTGAATCACACTTTTGGATTATTATTTCACTTCTTAATTTGTTTTTCAACGACTGTTGAATTTTGAATCTATATTACCTTGATAGACCAATCTGGTTTGCGGACAGGGTCATTCCATGCCGTCATTCTCGTCCAGCAGGATATAGGATTTACATGGAACTTTTGAAGAGACATGTTTTTAAGCTGAAGCCTCATATAAGTGCACCAAGTTTTCAGAAGTAAGTTTTGACTTCTATTGCCCAGTGAAGTGAATATCTTCTATTGCTGCATGCCTTGTCCTTCTGTTGCATGACGTTGCATTGTGTTTCTTTTAGATTTTCGGCTCAAACAAATTTTGCATGAAGAATGCTGAATAGATATCTCAGCCATTTTCTCGGGGGTGCTATTTGAAAATGAAAGTTGAGAGTTTTTAGTAGGTTGTGGAGACTGAAGACTGATGTTGGGAGGGTATGACAGTGGGTTGCAAATACTGATGCTAAGAAGCTATCGGCATAATTGTCTTTTAGATGATATTTCTAATTAAATTAGTGACAAGAAACATAAGATGTACGGAGTAACTGTTTTTTTGTTGCTTTCTGGATGGGAGAGCAAGGAGCGTATACTGCGTACAGAGAAAACCTCTGTGTATGGAATATCTGAGTTTGGCTTCTGTATGTCAGTGGTGCAGATAAATCTAATACCCATAGCGGCAGAGCAGCTTAAACCGCCATTTTGAATACTTCTCTCTTTCCATTGAATTAGTTGTTCCCCATGGTCGTATTTATCTCAGAGTCTATGCATGTATATATCTAAGTCAGCTACCTTTCTCTGTGTATGGAATATCTGAGTTTGGCTTCTGTATGTCAGTTGTGCAGATAAATCTAATATACGTAGCGGCATAGCAGCTCAAACTGCCATTTCTGAACACTTCTCTTTTTCCATTGAATTAGTTGTTTCCCATGGTCGTATTTATCTCAGAGTCTATGCATGTATGTATCTACGTCAGCTACCTTTGTCGATACCATTATGTATGTTAGTATGCTACTGAAGATAGACTTGGTGGCTACTTTAATCTGAAAAAATCCTGTGCAGCTCTATCTTTGCTGGGCTGGGTCTCCCTACAAGTTTATGTTGGAAAAGTACCATGCACACACAAAAAAAGCAAAAATAAAAAAAAAAAAAAAAGAAAAGAGAGGAGGAGAATGCAAGAGAAAAGAGAACACAATAATGTTTGCATGGTTCGGCAAAGCCTACTCTACTATCCAATTCTACAATTAGTGTAATTTAAACTCTCAAGTACCCTTTGCTTTGTCTCCTTTAGAATCAATTTAGGGGGCGTTTGGTTTAAGCTCCGGAATGGAAACGGAATGGAATGGGTTATAGGGGTGGAATGGTAACAAAAGTTGTTACTTGATAAGAGTGTTTGGTTCATTACAAGTAAGGAATCATTCTTTTAGTAAGGGTAAAACAGTCTATTTTATTTTATAATTAAACAACCAACTACCCCCTCACCACCTCTCTCTCCTCCCCTTTCAACACTAGTTCACCACCACTCTCCACCATTGACCAACACCACCGACGACTTTGTCGCACATTATTACCGTCATTTTGATCAAAATTAGCTAACTAAAATCCCTACAATGTTAGTTTTATAAAATATTTATAAAAAACTGCAGATCTGAAGATAACAAATTTTTGTTTTTCGTAATTTTAACGGAGAAGAGTGGTGGCCTCGGGTGGTGTGAAGACGTTGGGTCAGGGGTGGGGCTGTCGGGGCGTCGGCGCAAGGTTGGCGGTCGGGCGAGGAGAGAGAAGAGAAGAGGAAGATAAAAGGTGGGGCTGGAGGGGCGGCGAAGGAGCACCGACGTTTCTGGGCGTCGGGTCGCCGGGAGTTGATTTGTCGGCGTTGTTGCGCATGGTGGTGGGTGGTGGTGGAGGGAAGGTGGGGGAGGAGAGAGAAGAAAGGGAAGAGAGTGTGGGAGGAGAGGAAAGGGGTGGGGGCTGTGGCGTGGTGGACTTGGTGGCAGCGAAGAGTCGCCGGTCGGCTGTTGACCGTGGTGGTGGTGGCCGACGGAGGTCAGTTGGGTGGAGGAAGGTGGAGTAGGAGAGAGAATTGTTAGAGGAGGGAATGGAAAGTGTTACCTTGGGTGGGAGGAGGGTTTCATTTGGGTGGATTGGGTTAGAGGAGGGTAAGGGAGTGAAAAAATTAATCACCTCAAACAAACAAAGAGAAATGGAATGGGGGGAATGAATCCGTTACTTGGACCCCAAAAACACCCAACCAAACGTCCTCTTAGTGGCTTAGCTCTTCATGATGCCCGCCAGCTTTACGATAACAAAGTTTGGGAGAACTTGACAACCCTCAAATACTAAGTACCAACCCAATAACCCGATTACACCCACTCAAGGGATCCGGAAGACGGAGAACACTCACAGAGCTCACTTACCTCAACTCAAAGTCTCCTTTTAATAGAGAACTTGCACTCAATCTAGAGACAACATGACGTGGTGACCAAAACATTCACTGTCAGTTCACCGATCCTGATTGCCATTCATTTTCCCAACATACATAAATTTATACATGTACGGACAATTCTTGTACACGAATGTCCTGAGTCTACTCACTGAACTAAGACATTCTGCCAAATGCTTGGATGAGACCATGAATACATCTAAATGCTTCTCTTCTACCTGTTGCCCCGTCATGTGCAACTGCTTTTCGTTTACCTATTTTCTTCTCTCTTTATTTTAGCTATATATTGGGAATCTAAGAGTCCCCAGGAGTCTATATAAGCTTTCCTTTTTTCAGTTCAATGAAGTATCAAGTATGATAGGTTTTCCTGCTTCTTAGTGGCATGATGACGTTGTCCTTTGGGACATTCTTAGGATATCATTTTCATAGACATGGTGGAGATATCATGTTGGCCTGTGAAGTTTGAGCCTACGGGTAATGCATGACCATATCATTGCTGAAGCCAAACTTATCTTTACATATGCTGGCCTGATCTTCATTGATTTCAAGTTTATTCTGTCTACTCCTGTCTTTTTACTGAGCGAGGGAAGATGGGCTACAAAACACCAGCTAAGGGAAGGTTGTACTAAAGCCCTAACCTTGATTCAGTACCAAGAGCTTACAATCAGTTATTATGTATGGGTGCCTTTGCTATGTTTTCTTTTACAGTGAAGTGTCTTGTTTTGGGAAGGAACGATAGGATGAAGTACTAATGGACAATTTCCAGATGCACAAGCTAGCTTATAATTGTACAGACTGTTATCTACAATGGAAAGAATTGTGCGAGTTTGGGCAGATTAGGATTCCATAACTGAACTTGCTAGATTCCTCCCTCCTACCAAAACATTCTTTTGTATGTTTTATTTTCTAGCCAGAGTTTGACTTTTGGTTGCTTTCATATGGGTTGTCCAATTGCTTATACTTACCCTTTTTCTTTTTTCTTGCAGAGTCATGATGTCAATTGAGTATGTACTTGGACTTCCTCCAATATTTGGTCCATCTGAGGGAAGTGACCCAGAAATTGTTTTGGTTGAATTTGTCTTCACTATTGTGTGGCAACTTCTTGATGCATTGCTAGATGATGAGGGGTTACTGGATCATACCCCTGAAAAGAAATCCATTTGGGCAACCAATACTCAGGACATGGACGTGGATACTTACGACAACTTTGACGAGAGGAGGTTTGAACTACTCGAGAACTTAAAGAGCATGAATTCTGTGATGGCTGTTGAGATTATTGAATATCTTCTCCAAAATGGAGTCACTTCCAAGATCTTTTGCTTGGTGCGCGTTAATATGTAAGACTTTTGCTTCTTTTCGAACATCTTTCTTCTTTTATAAGGACGTGAATGTGAAGCTCCTCTTGTTCTTGCTTGGATCATGAAAAGACCAACTGAGAAAAACGGCAAATTACTAAATTATGTCTTCTACACTACTCTTTAGTACGATTGAAGAATGAAAGGCGTTGAATAGTATTTGCCTTTCTTCGTTTTCTTTTTCTGGAATCCATATTGATGTTCCCTAAGCAATGAGAAATGAATCAAAGCATCTTATTATGATGTCACAATTTTCATCACTTTGTATCTTAATAGTGATCATTCTACTAATTTAGTGGACTCTACTTCATCTTTAATTTACAGCACTTGGTAGCCATTGCCTAACAGCTGTTCATTGTCTCCATTTCTAGCCTTGGACAGCCAAGAGCGGTAATATATGGGCTTATGTATGCAAAATTCCTTCATATGCACATTAGCAGTCGTTAATTTCCTTTTTTTTTCTCTGGATTTAATCTGTAGTTTATAGTTGTAATCGTTAAAGCCTAAGGTTCTATATGCTTTCACAGCGAGCTTGATCTTGATATTGCAAATTATAATGTCAATCGAGTGAAAATTTGCCAGAATTGTTTTGACAATTTTGTCTGCCTGCCTAATTTATTTTAAACCAATTTGAAGTGAGGAAACTTGTTTGACCATGGTGAAAAATACTTTAAAGCTTTTATCTTTATTTGGCTGCAGGCCAAGGCAATGGACAGGCTTAACCCAGCGGCTAGAGCTGCTTACAAAAAACTCATCCGCTCTAAGAAACTTAAAAAGTTTGAGCCCCAAAGTGCTTTCTCAGCTGACTTCCGATACCAGCAAAGTATCAGCCTGGAAGTCTAAGACGTCTTTGATAGAATTTAGTGCTGTAACCACTCCTGGATCACTTTGTTCTCCAGCTGGTTTTTGTCAGGAAATTAGTCATTTGCTATGGCTTCCTTTAGATGTTGTTCTGGAGGATGCCGTAGATGGATCTCAAGTTACAACAAGTAGTGCTGTTGAGGTCATAGCTGGTATTGGCCCATTTACCCTCTCAATAAAAATTCATTTGAATGCTTGTTAGAATGAGAAGGTAATGAGAATAATTTTAACAGGTCTGGTGAAATCTCTTCAAGCAATTAACAATACTACCTGGCATGATACCTTTTTGGCTTTGTGGATTGCTGCTCTCCGTTTTGTTCAAAGGGTGAGAAAACTTGTCTTCATTATAACAAACATCATGCACCATTGTATATCATATTGAACTGACCTTATCAGTTCTTCCATAACTATCACAAAAAGAAACCGACTCATCATCAAACATCAAATCTTGCTACTCGGACAGACTTCCCCTTAGATTGTATTGTTATTATTTTTGTTACTACTGTTACTATTATTATTATTATTATAGTTACTATTATTGTTGTTGCTGCTGTTGTTATTCTTATGTTTGCTAATATAATATAATGTATTTTATTTTATTTTCTCTTATTAGTCTGTCTATTTTTTTTTTTTTTGGTGAGAAAGAGGAGTTGCATTCAATTTGTTAAAGCAAGGTTCTTGGAGCGCAGCCCCAATATATTTGTCGATGAGATCATAACAGTTGGTAGGCGGAGAACTCGAGAGTTATACATTACAATATCTAGGGGAAAGTCTATCTGAATCATTCCTTGTACCAGAATTGATCGTTGTGTTCAGCTTTCCTGGATTGTTTTGACTTCGATCTTTGAATGACTTGAGACTTTTTGGCTCGACTTGAGAATTCAGGACGAAGGACATTTCTAAACAACCTAGTTTATGCTGATAGAGAATTCAAATCGTTTCTCTATTATTATCATCAGCTTCTTCGTTTTATTTGTATATCAATCGAGAAGTTACTAAAACCTTCTTGTTTATGAATTGATTATTTTATTCTTATAGTTCTATTTTCTGTCACTCAGGAAAGGGATCCAATTGAGGGGCCAGTTCCTCGGCTTGATACTCGCATGTGTGTCTTATTGTCTATCACGACCCTAGTGGTTGCTGATCTCATTGATGAAGAGGAAAACCCACTTGATGAATCTGAATATGGCTCTACTAATCATTGGAAAGAAAAAAAGGATTGCAACACACGTCGGAAAGATTTGGTTTCCTGCTTGCAGATACTAGGAAATTTCCAGACTTTGATAATGCCACCTCCATCTGTTGTTTCTGCTGCCAATGTTGCTGCTGCGAAAGCAATAATGTTTGTTTCAGGCATTGATGTCGGAAGGGGATATTTTGACTGCTTAAATATGAAAGAGTTGCCAGTTAACTGTTGTAAGTATATTATCTTTCAAATCTTGTTTATTTCTGGAAATTGGACTGAATAACTAGGAATTATTAGTGACCATCTTCAGCTTGGTGTCCTCTGACATCTGTCTTTAATGATTGTAGGCTTTAACTTAAGTTATTGTTATTGTAGCCTTTCTGTTGCATTCAATTACATTCATCAGTTTGACCTGAGAATTTGTACTTATCTATCTGGTGTCCATCATATTCTACTTGATGAACTGTTGTATTATTAGAAGTGAACCATTTCTAACCCATGCATGAAAATAGAATAACAAACAAACTTGAGTTAATAAATAGGATCCTAGGGGAATGTGGTTATTGATGCAGTTTTTCGATTCTAATGTTAGTCCATGGAGGAGTGGAACTTACTCATGCTTCACGGTTGTTCAGATTTTAAGGTACCTCGCTTGCTGAACTTGAATGATAGGGATGTCTGGTATTTGTCGTTCATTAGAGATTTAACTTAAAGACAAGTTATTGACAATAGTCAGCACGAATTGCAAAACCTTATGGGANNATTCTTGCTGAATTTATAGCTGGAATTCCAATTCTTTTGCCAGCATGAGAGATGATCCCTGGTGATGTTCTTTTCTTGGTCATTTGTGCTTTACATGGGAAAACACAGGGTACTTGGGTAAATCTGATATGATGACGAGGTGTTAATCGAGTCTTCTCTTCTGAGGCTACGCGACTACTACAGAAATTACTTTCTCTGAAACAGTTATCCATTCTTGATCCAATTCAAGCATCTCTGATATTTGGCTCTCCCCAGTTGTGCAGTTTAGCTTCTATATGTGTGAGGGGCGGACCAAAAAGAGAAAAAAAGAGAGTAGAAGGATCAGTAAAAATTGTGTCTGGTTTGCTTCAGGTTATATGTGTAACAGCAGCAGCTTCATTTTGATACTGATTTAGCGCAATAGCACCACAAAGTTCCAACAATAACAAACTGTAGTCCCAAATGAATGTTTAAATGGCTACAATGATATCTGTTACAGTTCTTGATCTATTCTTTGGCTAATATTGCAGCTGGGAATATGCATCACTTGATAGTTGAAGCTTGCATAGCAAGAAATTTACTTGATACATCAGCCTATTTCTGGCCAGGCTATGTGAATGGTCAAATAAACCAATTTCCTGATCTTGTTCCTCCTCAAGTTCCTGGTTGGTCATCATTTATGCAGGGAGCTCCTCTTACTCCCATGATGGTCAACGCTATGGTTGCAGCTCCTGCTTCGAGGTATACTCTTACTTCCTGAGAAGTCCTGTCTGTGCATTGATTAAATTCTTATTTGGTGTACTTGTGAGCCATTACTTCTATGGTTTGGTACTCTGCTTGTCTGTAATATTGCTTGTTCCTCCCTCTGAAGTTTCCATTCAACAAAGTTAAATTTCTCTTCCTGTTGATTGCTACTTCTACTTACACCAAGCAGAGTTGACCAACCCGGTTGACCAATCCGAATGACCCGACCAGGGACCTGAGACTGACCTGAACTTAACCCCACTAGAAAAGGACCCATTTTGACCAAATAGAGTGTAAATACCCAATATTTATTTATAATTTACCATTTTATATTCCCTCCATTTTTATTTGGAAAATTGGCATAGAATAATCCCAACTATAGCGGTTTGCTTTAAAATAATCCCAACTATCGTTTTTTTCAGAATAATCCTACTTTGTCCTCATT
>CAAKMY010044219.1:772-11502 GCA_901111285.1 Corrigiola litoralis | reverse complement strand
GCGATTGTGCCGTTGTCTGGGCGAAATTCGTTTCTCATTCAGTGGCCTTTTTTACCACGACACAGTAATCATCCCCTTTTATCTAACATGTGTAGATGCTCAATGGATCATAAACTTCTTAATGTTTTAGATTTCTATCATGTTAGTCTCATTTATTTGGAGTTGTTGGTTGTAATTGACTGGGTGGAAGTTGGTAGAGTGCCACAATCTAAACGAATCTTTAAAATCTCATTTACAGCAATCTTGGTTGAGGCCTCAGCCCTCAAGTAAATCTGTTGCCCTGTCACTGCAGCTTCCGCCAAGTCTCAACTCAGGAGGTGCGGAACGACGGTAAAGCACATCACTGGCAAAAGAGGGGATGTTCGTCTAACTTTTCATACCCGTCCAACCTGTTGGTTGTTCGTCATTTTCTTATGTGAGATTTATTTGGGGGTTGGTTGAATCAATTAGATACCAAAAGCTTGGATATTCTCAATACATCATCGCTTGTAACTTAACATCTTTCTTATCTCAAATTGGTCGAGAACCTCTTCGACAACACTGTAATCAAACATGTCTTCGACACCATGAAAACACATTAGACTCAAAATTGAAGACTCTGAGCTAGATCTGATAAGATCACTTGGCAACTCTAAAAATCAATATTTCGCTCGTAATCCACGGGGTGTGTTTACTATATTACGCATATCAAACATTGCTCTATGCTTCCTGCTGTTCTCAAATTGAAAAGTATGCTTCCTGCTGTTCTCAAATTGAAAAGTTATACAAGTCTACAACATATTAGTACACTCAGAGCAAATTTAACACACAGTCCAATGTCAAGGGTTCAACTTTTAGTCCATGTTTGAGTATAGATTTTGTCCAATCCATTTAACAAGGTTGAGCATTTATATGCATAATCTCTGATAAATTCTGCGGGAATGGACTTCAAAAATGAATACACACCCTCAATAATGCCATGGCAAAGAAAGAAAAACCTTTGGAACACTACCAACTCCAGCTGATGTTCCGGTTTCTTTGGCAGACAAATGAAGGACGGAATCAACAATTCACCCCAATCCATATAAGTCTACATCCTCTAAATTACGCCATTAGTGTTGCCCTGAGAAGTAGTCTACAACTAAAGTAATGGGGGTATCTATAGACTTTAAAACCTCTCACCTGTGTCATGACTTGCACAAAATAACTACTATTCCTTTTGTGGTGATTGTCACCCAAACTATCTTTTTCTACAATTGTCCAGGCCTATTAAATCAAAATAATCTGCTAGTTTCTTTGCACAGAAAACTGATAGTATTTCATGTTTAAAGGCTGTCGGCTGTCTCAACGAAACTTGCAAAATAACTGTCCTTCTCATAATTTAAATTGCAAGTGCATGATACTGGAGACTTTGCTTGGACACTTTAAGCTACCAGAAATTGCAATTGTTCTTGCAATTTTAACAAACATGGAAATGTTACATGGCTACACCTATCATGTGACATTCCTTATACTCAGGTTTTCGTATCTCTTCCCAACTTTCATGACTCTGATTTTTTGTGTCTTACGTGTGGACAGACCTACTGGCTGAAATCTGTCAATCTATGATTTTGATCAAATCCAGCTACTAGATCGTCTGATAATACTACACTGAATAATTCTGTAGCCTTCCTTGTGGCGCTACAGGGGACCAGAATGCTAAGTTTGGGATTCCTTATTAGCTATAATATGAATTTGACGGTAGACTTGTGCCATCACAAGCATCTATTATATGTTTGGTTGCATTCAAACTTTGATGGTTGAACAACTACTCCGTATGATATAGGGAGTCAATGCACGCTATAATATATGTGATCTGTTTGGTATTCATTATACTTGCGGCTTAATCAAACTGTTGTTATAAAATTCCTCTGCACTCTTTATAATGCTGGATTTATACAACTTATAACCTTCAATATTCTTTGTCAAATAAATGAAAAAGAAGTTCATTACTTTTTGCCACCAGAAGAACTATATATGGTAGGAAAAAATACAAGCAAAAATATTAAATTTACCAAGATATGTTTGCAAGTTTTAGCCACCAAAGAACGGGGGAAGGGAAGGAACAAATCAGCGGAATGGTCGTACTCAAGGGGGATGCAAAAATGTAGGAGGAGGAGAAGAAGAGGAGCTAGAACATCTGACTACAAGAGTAATATTTTGGCTTGAGTTGAAGATCTTGAATAGCTCAACAGTTTCCGGACTATTTTAAAGAATCTGGTTTCACAAAGTTCCATCCGCTGCTGGTTAAGGTAAAAAACTCCGCCCGGCTTGCAGATCATCTTTTCCAAGACCTCTGCATGCTCTAGCAGCAACTCTGCCAATTCAGAAATGAAACGCAAATGAAAGCACCCCACGAACTCCACGATCTTAAGATTCTTGAATGAGTTTTTGAAGGCCTTGTCCTGCGATTTCAGGTAGCTTTTACCTTTAAAGCCTGAGAACTCCATACAGGTTTCGACCTAATAAGGGCATTTCCTGTTAAAATTAGGAATACAAAGAATGCGGGCAAATATCTCTAAGCAGTAAGTAATTTTTTGTAAGCAGTAAGTAACCAGTGTTCCAGTTTGGTCTCGCATTTTGTTTAGATGAAGATTTCAATTTTTAGAAAATTATATAGCTATCTTCACCGCTTATCTGCATTTGACCAATATACATCATAATCACATTCAAAGCAAAATCGTGAACCCTCGAACCTAGCTTCGAATTTACGGTACCATACGTGATTTGTGATAGCACTTCTGTCCAAAATGCACACAGAAAATGAGTATCTTATATCTGTAAATAAATTCTCGCCTTCCCCTTTGTCTAGGGTCAGAAACAACTTCAGAAAGAAAACAGTGATTTGAAATCTTCAAATACACATGAAGTAGTCATAAACCAAGGGAAATGCTTAAAGCTCAATAGTAAATGCATCTGGCGTTGCCTCATGGCTCATACAGTGACGCTAATAAGATTAACAATTAATGTTTCCAAATCAGAAATAAAATTCCATATAGATAGTTAAAATTAGTAAGCAAAGTATGAAAGATTGGCCATAACTTACCTCGCTACAGCAGTCGGAACTCTTGCTGTCTATTACTAATCTTTCCAGGAGGGGTGAAATCTGCAACAATCTGGCTATGCCTGGTAGATCCCTTTCATAGAGAGTGTTCAGTACCAAACACTTGCATTGCAGCGATACAGGAGGAGTTTTTCTTCTCAACTCACTTATCGAAAGAACCTTACAACATACAAGAAAATAAGTAGGTCTTCAAAAAGAAAACAGAGGAACCAGAAACAAGCTAGAAAATTAACTGAGAAAAAGCAGTAATGATCTCTCTTTGAAGGGAAAAAGAGGAATATGTTTGTGTGAAATTATGACAGTACATTTGCTTTTAGTCTATCTAACTTAAATTCAAGAGGTTTTCGTAGATGTTTTACATTAGAATTTGCATAATTGCATGATATGAACATGATAAGTAGTTAGATAAAGCAAGAAAAACTAACCTGTGTACACCAAGTCCCAATCGAAAGTTTCTTAACATGGCTAACTGTGTTCAGAAGGTCGCGCAACATCCGTTGGTACATTGAATTTTGTTTGGAAATGTCTGAACTAGCATGACCATACCAATATGCTAACGGAGAAAACATGGAGAAGCCTAGGTTGACTTGGACCAAAGATGAGACCTTTGTTAACCGGAACCTCTCGTGTCGAATAAGCCCTAGGATCTCTAAGGTTGTAATCCCGGGAGCCAAAATTTCTAGCGCATCCCCCGTCTCTGCTTCCACATCTTTATATGCATAACCATCCAACACAAGCCTTCTTAAGGTACTACTTGCATTAACATTGATGTGATCAAAACCCGAACAATCAATCAGAGCCAGACTCTCCAAAACCGGACTGCCATCTACAAGCCTTTGGATCATATTATCTGTTAATCGTTGCACGGTATAGAGGGTCAAATTCTTGAGTGATTTCCAACAAGCAGATGAACTTAGATTTATCTTTTCCGCTGTAAGTTCAAGTTTAGTCAAGGTGTTACATGATAGCAGGCTATAAGGTAACGAGTACACATTCATCCTATCATAATACATCCCATCATTAAGCTCAATACTAAGCTCCTCAACTTCCTTTTTAACCGCGGCATTAACCCATAAATTGATCGAGTGCTGCAGGGAATACGGGACCTTGAGAAATGTCATGTTCTTAATCTTCGGCCCTTTGTGAAGCATTAAGCTTGTATTGACGAACTTGACAAAACTTTCAGGGTCAAAATAGTAGTTACAGGAGAACAAGAGCGAGTGGCTTGACGCCCACAGATGACGCCATCGTTTCGACAAGAGCTCAGTTCTGACAGCATCACGTACTGGCATCATGGAAAGTATATGGCTAATGAGTGAATCATCCAACGAACTTATTCGATCTGCCCTACAAGGTTTCGTGCGTTTTGATGGGCGTTCATCATCGTATGAGAATTCACTCTCTGAGTGTTCTTCTGGTTCTTCATCCTCAGAGTATCTTTCTTCATCCTCCCTATAAAAATTACCATTGGGTGTTTCGCCGTGTTCCATACTATGAGAAAGATGGCTCGTTCCGCTGTGTGATCGTCCCTCTGAGTGTTGGTTTTCTCCTTCATCCTCCATACTTTCAGTATCTGATCGTCCTACTAATCCTTCGTTATCAGCGTAGCTTTCCTCCATAGGTATGCGTATTCTAGGTTTTCTAGGTTTCATAATCCAACTTTCTCTAATCCTTGTCCTCGAAGAGCAAGGTTGAACTAATGTTTTTTTTTTTTTTTTTTGTTGTTGAATAAAAGTTGACCTAATGGTTGGGATTCAGTTCAACCTTTCTCGTGATTGTCCCGGATCCGAAGCTAAACTCATAAATTAGCTGCTCCAATACACCCAACAAAAAAAGAAAAGCACTAACCCTTGACCTCTTTTTTCTTTTTCTTTATAAATTCAGTGCGTGTTAACAATATTTGTATTAATTTATTTAATTTTTTCCTTCTAAAGGTAGAATTACAATGGAAACTAATTAAGATACCCTCTTTGCGAGAGATTTATCATGAATTACATTAAATATTAGGATACAAAGCAGAATTAGTCATAGTACATATTGATTTTGTATGTCGAAAATTTGCAATCCAATATGTCGCACGGCTACCCTAATGATAATTATGGTATGAGGTGAAACGCTAGAGAAGATACCTTGATTCCTAACTAAAAAAACTTGATTTGTCAAGGAGAGCTAAAGTTTCCAAGAAGTGCATTATAATGACCGTGTTAATGTTGCCTTCAATTATTATATTATAGATTCTTAATTAGTTGAAACCGCATAAAAGTCCATTTCAAAAAGCACTTGCTTCAGCGAAAAGGGGAGAAATGGAATCGATCTTACACATGGACGCTTCAATAATCCATTGTCTATGTGGTTTCTATAAAACCCACAACTGCTTTATGTCGAACAACAAATCCATCAAAATTAGTTTAATCTACTCTTGAGGTGGAGGGTTCCAACAAACTTGAATACTCCGCTTCCTTGTTGTGTGTAAATTTAATCGAGCGTGTGTTTTTTGCGTCTTTCGAGATTTACCTAGGACATTCCATATATTATCTAAAAACTCAGAGTTTTTGGGAATTTCCAAAATTTGCATTACCATTAGGCATAATATTAAGTGCTCCCACCCTTTATTATATATTTTACTGTTTTTCTTGTACCTTTTTGAGAAAGTACAAGAAAAATGACAAAAAGTGTAAGAAATCTAGGCGAGAACACATATTTCCGAGAGCAAGGTATAGATTCTCTTACCATCATAAAGAAAAATGCAGGTTGAAAATTTATATGGTTAATTTACAACACAAAGTAAAACATTGAGACACATACAATAATATCTTGTTTATCAGTGTTTACTCGGAAGAGAAAAGGTTTAGTAGACCGGTGACTTTGCGAACTATGAAGCCGAGAGAATAAAAGAGTGATAAATATGTGATCGATAGTTATAACTCATAGCACATACAGTAAAAACTCTATAAACTGATATTGACAATACTAGCAAATCTTTCAGTTATTAACTTATCGATAAATTAATTATTATTAATTTAAGGTTCGTGTAGTTAATTAGACAAATTTTAAATTTATATAAAACTAAAACATTTTTTGTGTATAATAAAGTATTCGAATTCATATTTTGAAAACCGTAAACAAGAAAAGTTAAATGGGTGCAATAATACAAATAAAGAGACAAATAATTAAACTGGAACAAAATCGTTATTGATCATTTGTGTGTTGCATTCATGAATCTCTTGCTTCCATTTTCAAGTGGGGATTTGGATTTGTTTATGGCAAAGGTTTTATAAACTTGACTAATATTTTTGTTGAGAAGGGAAGTGATGGTGCCTAACTGCCTATGGCTCACTACATCTGTTCTACAGTTTGGTAGTAGGGAGGTGGAGGTGGATTTAAGATCCGCTAAGGAAGTGGGTCGGATATGGAGGTTGTATACTCCGACCCGCCTCCGACCCATTGACATCCCTATAACTGCCTATGGCTCACTACATTTGTTCTACAGTTTGGTAGTAGGGAGGTACAATGCCTTTATGGCTTAATTTGTGACCCTTTGGATTATTACCTATTGAAAAATTTCATAAATAGTGTCCTGAAATTAGGCGTGATTCACAGTTAGTGTCCTCACATTTTTCAAATTCAAATTAGGTGACCTCAGATAACTATGTAATCCACGCACGTTTGGTGACCCAGTTCCTAATTCCGTTTTGTTTATAATAACCCCTATTCCACTAATTTACTAAACCTTTAACTCTCTTAAATCATTTCCTTAAAAAAAAAAGATAAAATTGTTAAACCCAAAAACCAAACACCTCTAATGGACCCCACCACCTCCCATCCACGTGCCACCCAATCGCACGGCCACGATGACACGCGCCACCCAAAACGAGTCAACCCAACTCGGGACCGACTCAGTGAGTTACCCGACTTAGCACTCGCTCACATTTTCTCTCACCTCTTCCTCGAAGAAGCCGCCAGAACAACGCTCCTTTCAAAACGATTCAACTCGGTCTGGAACTCGGTCGACTCAGTCCACCTCTCCGACCAACACGCCGGAAAACCCGCCGCCTTTTTCGTCAGCTTCGTCGACTCCGCGCTGCCTCTCCTCCGCCGGAGAGAAATCGACAAATTCTCGCTTAGTGTTGATTATAACTCCGAATATAGCCACTCTGTTAATGAGTGGGTTAAATTCGCTACCGAGAAGCGGGTGAAATCGCTAAATCTAAATCTATCGAACAATAATTTTCATAACGGTTCGCCTCGTCGCGAGTATACAATCCCGGACTTCATTTCCACCAATTTAAGACTGGAGGTGTTAGTCACGTCGTGCTGTAAATTCCCTGAGGACAGTAATATTTTCTGGAAGTCTTTGAGAGTTTTGAGCTTGACGTGGGTGAAGACGGATGATCACGCGGTTTCGAGCATTTTACGACAGTGTGAGGTGTTGGAGAGGCTGGAGTTGAGGAATTGGACGGGGTTTAGTAAGTTGAAGGTCGAGTCGAGGAGTTTGAGAGTGTTGAGGATTGTCGAAGAGCGGCGTCCGATGTATGAGTTTGATATGGGGAGTGATGCGGTGTTGGAGATTACCGGGCCGAAGCTTGTGACTTTGGAGGTGTCGGGGCGGTTGTATAGGACGAGGGTTCGAGTTAGTGATGTCGGGAGCTTGGTGTGTGCTGTGATGGATTTTGATGTTCGGTTTGATAAGCGCGGGTGGACGTCTCTTGTTGTGTATGTGGATATTGCCAAGGAGGTTCTTGAGAGCCTTTGCCTTGTTAATTCATTGACCGTTGGTGGATGGTTTCTTAAGGTATAATTGTGTTTGTCATTGTTTGGTAGATTGGTTTGTCGAAAAATTCGCGACAGAATTGTGAATTTGATCATGTTTTGGTTGTTGTGGTGTTGGTTGAGTTGATGTTTTGTTGGTAGGCATTGTTAGGAATTGACTTGTTTTATTTGTGAAATAAGTTTTCGAGGTTGCATTTTCGGAATTATGACCACCAAGGGTTTCTCTAGATATTGTATCATTTCATATGTTTATCATTTCCAACCCACATAGGTTATTAAACTGAACTTCATTTGATCGCGCTTTAATCACTATGTTAGCTTATTGTAACCGGTTCTTGGCGCATATACTTGTTCATGATGTTTTGTATGATTTGCAGCCGATTTTGAGATGAGATAATGACATAGAAGAATATTATGTGTAGGGCATGGGATGCATTGATGTAACCATGTTGGCTGAATCATGCATGAGATGGTGTATGTGGGTTTCACAAATGTCTTAAGTTAAAGGGTTTAATGGTACAGAGTACAAGGCTATGCTGGTTTTGTAATTACAATCTCGACGTTAGGTTAGTTCATCAGATGCCTGATTTATGCTAAATAACATTTTATGGGTAATCATTGTCGGCTTTCTTAATGTATCATGGGCAGCTGCAGTTCTAGGTCGGTTCATGATATCGACGTTTTCTAAGAATTCGAGTTGTATCTAAAGTTGAGGTTCTAGTGTTCGACATATCTGGAAATCAAGAAGTAAGAGAGTGCATTTCTGTATAGCTTTCTAAATGGCCCTTTTATTGTTTAGTTTTTATGGAATGGCATTAAACTACTTTCCTGGGCTTGTGTCTCGTGTTACTCATTAGTTCATGTGGTTAATTGCCTAAGCAAACTATATGTTCTTGCATTTGGGCATGATACTTGTTTTACTTGAAGGAAGAAATGGTAATAGTCCTTCTTATACCTCTGACATGAGCTATTCGCCTGTTCCTATCATGTGACATTTTCTCTTGCTACTAAAACAGATATATGCACTTATTGGCCTCTGATTGTTGTTTTTTCCTTAGGTCTCCTGCATCCTATATATGTATGATGTTACTATCTTGATGTTCTGCTTCTGACTTCTCTGTGGTGGTGCGTCTGTATAATTTATTCTTTTATGATTTCACATTTTGCTAATTCAAATGGATGCTACAATTGCTCAGGTTTTATCACCATGTGAGTTGTACAACATATCATCTCCTTGGTCTGAACGAAGAAGTTTAACTCTCTGCATACCTATTTTGAAGTGGGATCATCTTGGAATCGCGAGCATGTTGCACAGTTCTCCCTGTCTGCAAAACTTAGTGCTCAAACTCTCTTATTGTTCTGACACGGTATGCTTCATGTACCTTGTTATTTTCTTCATCCTGCTTACTTTCTATTTTTTAGAAGTTTCACATATAACACCCCAATCTGCCTAGCAAAAACACAGGCTTAATCCAACCTAGGCGACAGGTCTGGCAGGACGCCCTACCATCTGAGCTCATAGCTTGGTGGTATGTATGTGTGTAATCCTTTGAAGTTCTTCTTAAGTTTCTTGGATAAACCGTATCCTCATTATCCTGTCACCTTACTCTTACAAAGGAAAAAGTATATTAGGTTCATAATTTTACATCATAAAAGCAAGTTGGTTAAGGATCACAAATTTACAGGGAACGTTTTTACTGAAAACGAAAGCATCTCAATCTCTAAGTTGAATAGTTGGTGTAAGCATATTTGATGTGCATTGTTATTTGAGCACGTTAATTGAGCAATGAACATTTGATTGCAGTGTCGTTTAGAGCATAGCAAGAAGGGCAGAATCTCTCACAATGATGACGAGGAAGATTACTACTGGAAGTCAAGAACTACAATGTCCAGATGCCCCCTTCTGCATCTCAAGACTGTCAAGGTCATTGGTTTCCAAGTATCTTGTCGATCAATTAGACCCCTCTTTCAATTTCTGCAGTTCTTGCTCATTAACTCTAAGGTTCTTGAAGAGATTGTCATACAAGCATCACGGTATGTGACTCGAGAGGCACTAGATGAGGCCCTAAAGCTGGTTGCCATTCCTACAGCCTCTCCAGATGCCTTAGTTAAGTTTGAGCCTCCTCACCTTTGGATTGATCCCCTTCACATGTGTCAACAAGCAGCTCCTTGATGACCTACTAAGTCATAATGTAAATAGATATCTTAATAAGCCCCTTCTTTCGATGATCCACTTAATGTAGTCATTATGTAAATATATATCTGTTTTAATAAGCCCCTTCTTTTAAAAGACAACGAGCCCCTTATGCTCGAATTTGAGTGAGGTAACTTTGTCGGATCTTGATCATGGTCTATCCCTTCTATCACCCCTGTATATATTACTTTTACAATCTCAAGATTGAGGAGCTTGGACTCCAAAAATCATGTGTAAATTGAAAGTTTTTCCTAAAAGTGATCGAATTAATTCGATTGTTAATATTGTGCAGTAGATATTGTTCTTTGTTTTAGCAAGGTAAAAGGTGCGGAGTAATTCATAAACTCAATACACTTAATCCCACTGCTGTCTTTAGTGTTTGACCACCACCGCTAAAGATTCCCCAACTTCTTGATACATTTTTCTCGAAGACAATGAACTTGCGGGCACTTTGGCATTGTTTGTCATTTTCACATTGTTGTCTCTCTTTAATTTCATACTCGGTACAACATACCCATTTGATATGAAAATGGTTTCTCACATTTCAAGAAAAACCTTTTGACTTTAAAATATCTTTCAAATTATAAACTCAAATATTTCTTTTTTCTGGTGAACTAAACTCAAATATTATACGAAATAGATTATATGAACTTATCTTTTCCTTTTTATCATTTCTTCACATGT
>CAAKMY010044217.1:0-21056 GCA_901111285.1 Corrigiola litoralis | reverse complement strand
TATAGAGTTTTTGCAATCAATTAAGGAGAAGAGGGAAACCCAATAGACAAATAATAGGAGTTTCACTTAAATCATAAAAGATAATTAAATGAGTTCATTATTGGTTCAATTAAAACCTAATAAGAACCATGACTGTTAAAGAAACCAAAAGGTTATGAACATGAAATGATATCAAATTATGGCCCCATTTAATAAGCGCCACGTGTCTTACAAATAGAAGTTCTTAAGTGTATAAGATAATAGTATAGATAAGGTGACTGAAATGTCTTACCAAATTACATACGACCGTGTATTTTTTGAGTTGAAATTTTACAATCTTAAAGTTAAATCTAATTTTTTTTAACTTATAGTAATCACTCTTTACAAAGTTGATAATAGTGATTATTATAAATAAACTTTTCACTAGGTCTAATTTAACTTGCAAGTATATACTATTTTTTCAATAATTTGTGAAATTATATTACGATCTAATATTATGATTATTTTTATTTTCCGTATATCATAGAAGACGAGTTTCAATGTTTAACATATTAGAGACAAACAACTCTGATAAGTTTGCTATTATGAGTTTATGACCTCACAATTAGCTGGTGACACACACTGATAAATTGACTAATATTCATTTAATCTAACTTTGTAGGTACAGCCGCAAGCACGAGAGAGTGTAGACGGCCAAGATCGGATAGCTAATGGTCTTATTTGCGAATTTGCTGTGTGGATTATATTCTAGTTAGTTGGAACTTGAAAGTTCATCATGATCAAATGTGCAAGATTTGGCACAGTGATTGAAATTTCAACATAAAAAATTGTATTGTCTTGTTCAAATTTTCACATTCCTTTTACAGTTGCATTATTGGCACCGATATTTAAAGAAAAAAATCAGAGCCAGCACCGTTCTGTGCACCAAGTCACCAACCTTAAGCAATTATCTATTTTGAATGGAAACTAATATTTGTATCCCTCAACCTAGTCACATTGATTTACGGAATCTAATTGTACTTCCTCGTAATATTGGCTGTTTCAATCTACTTAAACAGGAAAACAGTGCAGAGCCTTCAGTGCACCAACCTTAAACAGCCATTTATATTGGGATGTAGCGTTTATTTACGAAAGCAAATAAAAAGGCAGAAAACAAGCAACAAAGAAAAGGAAACCGAGAAGGTAACGTCAAGCAAGCAAGCGGGAAACCAAGAACGTGATCGTGATCGTAATAACGTTCGGCCAAGCTGCACCCTCGCTAAAGGTACGACTTATGAGCCATCAAGAAAAGTTCTATTTCTTACTCTAATTTGTCTCTACTTTTTGTTGTTAACTTCATTCTTCTGTATTTTTTTTTTTTTTTGACATTGTTGCCTGATAGTGATTCTTGCCAGTTCTCCACATTGATGGTTTCCCCCTGTTATTAACGAGTCATTCATGTTTGTGCATTTTTTGTGATTTTCTTCGGCTAGTTTCTTAGGAGTATTTTTGCTGTTGGGTACTTTGAATTGTTATATCTTTAGATCACTGTTCTGTTTCCGTTAGTCAGTTTTTATTGGATTTTGTGTTGATTGTGTCTATTTTATTATACATCCCAAGTACAGAAATTTTTCAATATCCACCACTCACAAACAAAACTATTTTAATCACTGATACTTGGATTAAAGCTTAAGCGTTCATTAAGTCAAGCACCATATAGTAGCATTATGTCAAGAAATTAAACAAATTTTACAAACAAATGATTGTTGTTCTCATAGTTAATTTTCCATCAAAACATTTATTCTAATGAACTTAGAAGTTTTAGTTCTCTTGCGCACCAATAGTTGGTGATTAGAGCTCTTTTACCACAATAATGAAGTTGGGTGTTTGATTTAGTGTGCATCTTCTAAGACAAAATTATAAAAAACACAAAGGATTGATAGAAATGGATAAGAAACTAATAAGTAAACAATTATAGTAGCAGGTGTTTGGAATTTTTGGTGATTGTATTCCTGTTATACTTGCAAGTAGTAGAACTTCACAGTTACTCTTGTGTTTGACACATTGGTTTCCGTTTTGCATGTTCAAATCACCTCCTTTGATGATTGTTTTACAACTATCTAGTGAGATGAAAGGTGAATTGGAAACCAGTGGTAGCCTCTTTAATGTTCCCGAAGATGTGGTTATTGAGATTCTATCCTATCTTCCTGCAAAAACGCTCATGCGGTTTGCTTGTGTGTGCAAATCTTGGCATAGTCTCATCAAAAAAGACCACCAATTTGCTATCAAAAACTACCTTTATAGAACTGCATCATCATCCAGTTTGCTGGATAATGTGGGTTATATGTTCAAATATGCTTCAAAGGATCAAAAACTTTGCTTGTACTCTTTTACGAAAAGCAAAACCGTCGTTTGTCCTAAGAAGTTTGAGTGTGTTTCGACGACTTCGCCACATGAGGAATCATTGTCGATGGCAGTGTCAAATTCATGTCACGGCATTGTTTGCTTTAGCTTAACTTCACATTCTCAGATGCTTCTATGTAATCCGTCTATTCGAGAAGCCGTCTTGTTGCCACCACGCTTATGCACGGAGATAATGAAACTAGGGGTTGGCTTTGACTCGATTAACAGCGACTACAAAGTGGTAACGATCATGTCCCGAGAGCGCAACTTGATAAAATTTTGGGATGTGGATGTGTATTCTGCGCGCTGTGGGCGCTGGCGCAACTTGCCTAGCGTTTCATCACCTCTTCATGACATTGAATCCTTCGGATTTGACTCCTGTGTTTTGAATGCCAATGGAAGGATGTGCAATTGGTTGGCTTTTAGGAAGCATCATACTTTGGGTTGGAAGATCTCTCAAACTTTGATTTCATTTGACATGGTAGAAGAGGCTCTAAATGAGATACCAATGCCAAAATGTGATCAACAATGTAAAACCTATCATGAGCATCACCTCTTGTCCTCTAGTAGATGCCAAGCTTGTCTTAGCTGTTTTCAGCATGGTACTAGTTCCATCGATATTTGGGTACTCCATGGCACCAGCAGTATGTGTGGTGAAGATCAATACATGTGGAGCAGGGAAATTTCTATTAGATTTCCCGAGGGCGAAATTTTGAAACCGGTAAACTTTTGGATTAATGACAAGGAACTATTTGTGGGAAAGAAAAGAGGTAGAGTACAGGAAATTCTCCATTATGATGTTGGCACTAAGCAACTCAAGCCAACGGGATGGCAAGGTTCCATTGCGTATCCCTATAGTTATGCAGAGGGTGTAGTTTCAGTCAAGGGACTCGTGTCGTCCGAGTATGATGAGCATTTAGAGGACAAGGACAACCATGATGAGACTGACAAGAACTGCGTTTATTCCTTTCGTGAAGTTGGAAGAAGCTATGTTCAGTGTTACCGCAAGTTCCAGTTGATTTAAGGACTTGTACTTTTGTAAACCATGCCCTTTTTAATTTTGTTTTGAGCTATGCATTCCTCTTTTCTTTTATTTTTCGCGGGGGGAGTTCAGGTCAGGTTCCTTTGATTTGATTGTGTGGAATCTAGATTAGTTACATGGATCAATAATAACACCACCACAGTTCACCATTATGCGGCCATTATGCATCAGTTTCTACCTCACTTCGAGCCATGTCTCGATATTTTCTAACTCCAGCAAAACATTAGCATGGGAGACAACCACTGCATAGCTCCTTGAAGGTTGGGCCTTTTTTAAATTTTTGTTCTGTTTATAGGTTGGGCCTTTTTTTTTTATGAGGTGCATAAATAGGGTGAAGATTGCCGAGGTTCACGAGTCATACAGGGGAAGACAACAGCACAAATGCTTGATGTACTGCGATTAAGCACACTGCACATCTCAAGATCGACCTTTCTCAAAATTCGTCGAAGCTATGGACAAGTGAGCAATTAGAGAGTCAGACACACCCAATAACACCCATCTCTAGTCTTCCCTAAGCCTACAAATCAAATAATCCTAAAACTTAGCAATATAAAAGTAAACGTCGTATGCATTATAATGTTCCATTGGCATTATATACCGCCATATGTGTCATTGGAAAACAAAAGAAGAAATTTTACTCATTTGATAATTAAATTATCAAATACTGCACACAACAATCTCTGAATCAAGGAAAGTTTGGCAGCTCAACTTGTAAAAGATTCCATCTTATTTTGAAAAAAAATAAGTCTAATAAATAAGGAAATGTTGTCTGTTACATGACTATTTTTTCACAAATCATTTAGAAAACAATAAGTCTGATAAAGTGATGTAAAGTGATTTGTTTTGGCCGATGATTAAATTCCAAATGGAAAACAATAAGACATGTTAACGCTTAATGGTCCCGCAGTAGGTTAATTAATGTTTTAGTTTGTAGAATTTATGCAATATCTTTATCATGTCTATTTCGATAAGTCTTGAGTTTTATAGCATTAATGTTTGTGACCATTTCAAATAACGTTGTCTACATAATTTAGAGTTCGAATCCCGATTATATGATTCCCGATCCACAGACAAGTTAAAAATCTCAACATTAAAGTGAATCTTATACTTTTGTAATACGATTTTACAAACTTACACGCCTATAATTAATGTGATCATAACCAAAACAACATATTGATTCACACATGTCATTTTTGTAGCACATAGTACATGCAGAGATTATACCATGCTTTGAGAGCATGTGCCTCCACCCAAATTTCTTATACATTCTGTCATTTTTCTTGTACCTTTTCATACTAGGTACTCCACAGAAAAAATACTAAAAGGTACAAGATTTTTGCTTAGTATCGTCACAAAAAAAAATATATTATTTCCATTAACATCGAGATCGATTATAGTAACAAGATAATACAATAAGTCAATAATAACAAATGCAATTAACACGAAAAACATAAAATCTTAACCAAGTATTACAACGAATTAGTGTAAAATAATTGGATAACTTATCGTTTTTCAGTCACGTTGTAGTTAGTATTCTAAGATCCAATCCTACCAACTAATTAGTATACACTTTCCTATTATTTCCTGCGGGTTGTTCCAGGTTCGAAACTCGTACTCTCGGAAATTTACTTTCCTATTATTTTCTGCGGGTTGTTCCAGGTTCGAATCTTGTCGTGTGATCACAGTGTCGATGAAGGCGGCACAAGCATGGTTCACCGGCGGCGACGAGACGCTATCCACAACGACGACGACGACGACCAATCCGTCCTCGTCGTCGTCGTTGTTAGCGGATTGGAACTCGTACGCTTCTGCTCAGGATAACACCGCCGGCGCCGGCGGCGTAGGTTCCGGCGATTTCTCGTCGGCGTTGGGTTTCGACATCGAGTCCGCCGTCCGATCCGCCAATGACACCGTCTCCGGCACTTTCAGTGTGTGCGTCTCTCTCCTCCCTACCTACCTCCTTACTCGTGCTTTTTTCTTTACTTTATTTCTAGTGTTTAGATTTATTAATATCTTTTGTGATACTAAGTTGCGTATTTGAATTATCTTTAGTTTTCAGTTTGTTAAGATGTTTGGATTCGTTGTTATTATGCGAATTGATTTGTTTTCTAGTTTGGATGATTTAATTATTCGAATTATGTTGATAAGTGAACTGAGATGATTGTGTTCAGCTAGATTTGGATTGAGAAATGTGTTAGGGTTCAGATTAACAGAATAAGTAACAACTGTAGCTAGCGTGCGTAATTTGATTGTGTAAGTAAGGTTAGAGAAGCTAGCTTCTTCTATTGATTGGAGGAATCGCTATCGAATTATGATGCTAAGTGAATTTGAGATGATTGGTTCAGCTTGATTTGGATTGAGAAATGCTTTAGGTTTTGCATATTAACTTGTATGGGTTTATTTATCGTGCGAATCAGTTTATTTTGTGATTTTAGTTTGCGTAATTTAATTATGTGATGTTATGTTGCGATCAAATTATGTTGCCGGATTTGAACTGAGAAATGTGTTAGGGTTCATATTATCAGAACAAGTAACAACTTAAGCTAGCTGCTTTAGGTTTTGTGTACTTTGATTTTCGAGCCAGTGTCAAGAGATTTGTCTTCGAGTAAGAGTGGGTTAGTGAGCATCAGATGTGTGGGATTAACCGTCTTTTTGATAGAAAGAAAGGAACTAAAGGATATGTGTAGAAATGGACGGATGTGATTTCTGTCATTTGCGTTGCGCTAGCATATGCAAGATTGCGATGTACAGGGTCGCGAAAATTATCCAATTCTGGTTCGGTTGATATTCCTGGCATATGGCGCTGAGTTGTGCTACTTTCTGATTAGCTGTTGTATGTTGGTTCATGGTTTGATCCTTTCTTTGATGCTGCTCTAGGTTAGTATATTTAGTTATCTAGTAGGATACCAAAGAGAGAGGGAGAGAAAGGGACATGTGTTGTTGCTGATATCCATTGTATGTTTAGAATACGGTGAGGTCGGAAGGAGATATTTTGAGGGATACGATATTCTTCTACCTTTACGGAACAATATCTCTCGTAGAGCAGAGAGATCTGGAGCTTAAACATAAAAGTTCTTTGCCTCTCCGGCCAATGTTTTTGATCATCATTGAGAAAACTATGAATATCACATCTTGGTGATATTGTTTTGAAATGTTGGCATAGTTGTGTCAGTTCTTGCTGGCATTAATTTGGAGATGCTTTTCTCAGCTTGACCTAATGGTATCTACGTCCAAATGGTTCAGTGCCTAATGCTAGAAAATAGATAATACTACTTCTATATTATACTCCTAGTAACTAGTAACTGGTATTAGTCGTGTGAGATTGAAAGTTTATTTAAATAGAATTAAGAACATAGAAGAGGGAGAAAAAAGGATCGATAGGAAAAATAAATATAATAATAGGAATTTGGTGTGGTCTTGTGTTTGATTTGATGTGTATACACAAGATTCATTGTCAAAACCTGATGTTTGAGGTAATTTTAGTTGTTAGTGCTAGGGATCTGTTTGCTGCCTTAATGTCGGCAGTCATCAGTGTGTCTATTCAAGATGGTGTGAATCTGGAAATGCTCTTCTCAGCTTGACCCAATGGTTTAAACTTTCAAATTGTAACAGTGCTGAATGGTAGAAAATTAATCATGGAATTTCATAAACTCACTGAATCTTATGAGTGTTGAAGCTTCAGATAGCTTGATCGTCTGTCTGTGTCTGTAGGTGCTATGTTGATTGACCCAACCCGCATTTGGGCCCATGCATTACTTTACAGCCATATTTCTAGCGCCTGATAAAATTTGTGGTAAGTAGAGATGCTTGAATATTCACGAAGTTTCAAGGAAGAGAGGAGGAATGAGTTGCGCGGCTATCTTTGCTTGAATATGCACCTACTGACTACTTCCTTACAGTAATTTGGGGTAAGGTTGTGTGCATCTTAGCATCTCTTTGGAGATGGTCTATGGGGTGGTTTGTTGTGTGGTGGTGGTTATTGTTACACACCTTCATTCTGAAATGGCTAGGCTGTGGAGCAAGACTTGTGTCTAATACGTTTTATGATTGGTGTCTCTTGTACTTGACGAGAGATGATTAGCCCAGTTGTCTTGATGCCTTGATTCGTAGAGACGTGTGGTATACACTTTACACAGGTTGCATGGGAAGATTGTGAATGTGTGACCTGCATCCAACCCCCTTTAGTAACAGAAAGTCTTGGGAGAGACGGTCTTTTTTTTTTTCAAGTTAAAAAATGACGGACCCTTGCTGGCCCAACAAAGCGATATATATCTGAATTGGTCTTTCAATAATTTTGAATGGATTTAGTTTGCAGAGGGCATAAAGTAGACGGCCTTTTAAAAGAATTTGTGTTTGATCAATTGCTGCTCTTGCATGTGATAAGAGATTAATAGCCCAATTGATCAGAAATCAAATTTACTGCTTGAATACAGCTGCTTGGATAACGATGAAAGTCATCTCAATCATTCTATTTCCCCAGTAGAGGGTTGTTGAAGTAGTTGAAATGCCGAAGAAAACTTAGATGCAAGTGCTGTGGAGGCTTACTCCATCAATTTGTTGCATGGAGCTCCTAAAGTGTAGCACATGTTCCTTTCAGTCACGTGCTATAAGGGATAGAGCACGGGGAAAACTTTGTCCTTCACTTTCTCAAGTCATTATGGCTCAAGAGGAAGCAACATAAACCATCTACAATGGGGGAGCCCAGTTAGTGCTAGGTTATTGCCTAGTGTTCCTTTGGGAGCATCCTGTGTAAGGAGGACTCTATTCTATAGGTGATCTGCGGTTACATTGTTTTAATAAGGTTAATAATTTCCTCATTGAGAGTCTTGCTTTCTGGAGAGCTGTCTTATACCTCACTTGTCTAGCTAGGGAGTGAAGTAGTGAACACTAAGGCTTAGCTTGATAATATAGCTGAATGCATTCGCTGAGCAAGCTGTCTTGGAAAGTGCTTGGTTAAGTGTCCTTTGAAGTTTGGACTGAACATTGACAATGATAGGAAGATCTGCATGTTGTCGTGGAACATCTTTTTGCGTCTATTGCTTTCTAAATAATTGCAAATAAATGATTACTTGTGTGCTTCTAAAGGTAAACACCACTGCCTCAAATACGGTTGACTTCTGACTGTAACTCTGAATACTGTCTCCTTCAGCGTGTGTAGTTGGTATGTCTTCTTTGTCATTTTGTCCAATAGTGGTGGTATTAAATTTTCTGATTAAATGGATCAATTTAGTGATACAATAAGCATGCATGTGGAAACGTGGTCTGCTTTTGCCCCCTCCCCCTGTTTTCTTTTAATTTCCCCGAGGAAGGATGAAGACCGAGTATTAATAGCTTAGTGGTAATCCGGAGTTTCTTGCTTATTCCTTCGAGTCTTTGCCAGTTTAAATACAAAGATCGTGATGATGTTCTAATATGCTAATTCTTCCGCGCTTTTTTCTTGGCATTTGCTTCATCAGGGTTTCTAAAGGGGTGAGAGACTTACCAGGGAATCTGCAATCTGCCACTAGTAGTGTGCCCTCGGGAAAAGCTCTTATGTATTTTGGTTTGCTACTAGCTGCTGGGGTATTCTTTGTGTTCATTGCTTTCACCATGTTTCTTCCTGTCATGGTATTAATGCCTCAAAAGTTTGCTATATGCTTCACTATTGGGTGTGGCTTCATTGTTGGATCATTTTTCGCTCTGAAAGGCCCAGCTAATCAGCTGGCTCACATGTCGTCAAAAGAGGTATATTGTGTTTTTTTTTTATAGATTATCTGGGTTTCTGCATATCATTGTCTTTTTTTCTCTTATTCAAACATATTTTTTAGTTAGTCTTGTTTATTACAATTCCTGTCATTTGCAGAGACTACCATTCTCATTGGGATTTCTTGGCTGCATGGTTGGTACTATTTATGTGTCTATGGTGCTTCACAGCTACGTCTTATCCGTTCTTTTCTCTGTTTTACAGGTATTGAACTGTACACTATGTACTTGATTCTATTTCTACCCATTTCAATTTCGCTTTTGATTAAGTCCTATGTTCTGTTATCATCAATGGGAGTACATTTATGTATCATTGGCTATGCTTTGTTTCGGATTGGAGTCGGTATATCAGACTGATTGGAATTTGCCTTCTCGTGAATCGTGGCAGGTAGTTGCGCTGACATACTATGCTATTTCCTACTTTCCTGGTGGATCTGCTGGGATGAAATTCCTCTCGTCCGCTCTTACTTCTTCAGTAACAAGAGTATTTGGGAGGTGACATAATTGATAGTTCAGAGTTGTAGCACTTGTAGAGCTTGATGTAAAATTGTTTCTTCTTCTTTTCTAGAACCGGTTTTGCTTGAACAATGGAGAATGGAACATCTTGAGATGTGATTATGTTAGCCTTGTGTTCCTTCAATTTTGGCTTTTGAGTGGTTATGAATCTTTGAATATAGCAAATACTACAGTGGGTTTATGTTGAGCTTTCAGAAACTGTCTTACAGTACATTTTACTAAATTTAGTTCCATCCATGAATACTACCAGTTTTCGGGAAGCAGAAAAATATTCCAAATTTTCAGCAACTTATTGAAAAATTCTTGCCTTTTCTTTTTTGACAGTCAAATCTTGCCAGAACAATTTTTTTTTTTTTTGAAAGGGCCAAAACAATTGCTTCCTTTCACTTGTCTTTGGCGATTGCTCCCAATTTTTTGGCAGATGCCAACTTTCCATAAATTCTCATTAGTCTTTATGATGGACTTTAGAAAAATCAGCAAGACGTACACAGGTAAAACACAGTAATATGCTGCCAAGCAAATCCGTCAAAACACATATTTACAGCAAGTAGTACACAGGTTTCTCAAAAAAAAAAAAAAAAAAAAAAAGCGAGCACACAGGTTAATAAGAAAGCAAAAAGTAGTTTGCATCATACAGATTCGAAAAGGCTTGAAGCAAAGTGCCTGTTTTCTGCTGTAGGCCTTGACTAATCACGTAGAGTGTAAGTTTCCCAACGTCTTTCGGAATGATTCATCAGGTGAGAGAAGACCCTCGGGACATGTTTGGCAATTGAATAACATGGCTTACCAGGTCGAATGCTGTCAGTAAAATGTGGAGGCATGTTATAGAAATCGAGTTGTTTCAGGCAGGAAAGGTACTTGATGCCAATGGGCACCTGCAGGATCTTGCTTTGTCCAAGTGACATAATTTCAAGAAGAGGCAGAGCTCCTTCGCTTATTTCCAAGGACTCCAGATGGTGCAAATCGAGCAGATTTAATACCTTAAGCTTCTTAAACCCTCCATTTTCAATCTGCAACGACTTACCATCATACGCTTCTAACAATTGAAGCTCTACCAGATTAGGCAATGCTTGCAGGGATTCAAGTGGATCAACATGTAGTCTTGACCACCGTAGACGGATTATGGCTAGGTTGTGGAGCTTAGAGATCCAAATGGGGCAAGAAATTAATGGTCCATTTAAGTACAGGCGTCTGAGCGTATGTGGAGGACACCTCTGGTTCTCAAGATTCATCTTTTCATTGTCTCGTGAGCATACGTTCAGAACCTCTAGGTATCTCATCTCCTGAATTGCAGCACATAGATCTTCCCCATCTTCCAACTTGAGTCCAGTTATGCCTAGCTTTCTCAGTTGCCTCAACTTTCTTAGCTCCTTCAGGACCCTGGTCTTATAACCCACTTCCACAAAAGCCAGTTTTTGCAGATTCTCGAAGTTCCTTAATACCCGTTCTGGTATCTTCACTCCTCTTATTTTACAAGCATGGAAACTAAAAGAAAGGTCGCACTCATAGCTGTACATAAGAAGATGGCGAAGTCTCGTGAGGTCTTTAATTTCCTTCGGAAGCTCTTGAATAGGGGTGTGTTTCAAATCGAGCGTTTGGAGATTGTAAATTCTACCTATAGAGCTCGGGAGCATCTGAATTTGCGTATTTTTTAGGCTTAAATAACGCAAGTTCAGTAGATTTCCTACTACCTTGGGTATTTCTTTTAGGGGAACATTACACAGATCAAGAACTTTCAGGAGGTGAAGGCGGCACTCCAGGGATGATTGAGTTAACACCTTCGGTATTATCGTTGCTTTTCCCGGCTCTATTGCAACTAAGAGACAACGGATGTTGGAGTCGTTGCTTCCGCCAATAACCTCTACGTCATGTTTGTCTAAGACATTGTCCTTGTGAACACACAATCGTTGAGTCCTTTTATAAGCATCAGACTTGTCTATTTGAAGTATTTGACAAAAACGTATGTCCTGAAACATGGAAAGGATTATCTCATGAATGAACTCATTGACTCCTACCATCCTTGGTTTCCCTGTGCGATCTGCGTATTTGACTTCAACTAAGCTCATATCGACGAGTCCATCCAGATATTCTTCTGCTAAATTTTCGAGTGTTAAATTATTGCCTCCGTCTTGTCTGACAAAACCTTCCGCTATCCATAATCGAATAAGCCTCATAAGGTCGACAGGACCACTTGGAAACAGTCCAAAGTACAGGAAACAGGGTTTTAAGTTATAGGAAAGATCATGCGTCATAGATTTGAGAATTTCTCTTAGCTGGGGATCTTTCTGTAGATAGTACCCAAGGTTATGATGCACTTTTTGCCACCACTGCAGTTCATGCCCCTTGTTAGATAAAAAAAGTCCGATTGCCAGAATTGCTAGTGGCAGTCCTCCACATTTTTGGACAATTGCATGAGCCGAGTCTTGCAGCCATGACGGACATACTCCCCCGTTGCTTTGAAATGTCCTTTTGCAGAAGAGCTCCCACGCCTCTTTTGGTGGTAACGGTTTGATTTTGTAGGGAGCATGATAAGTTCCGTCCAGCCAAGCACAAGCCACACTCCAGTAGGGTGTTGTTATCAGTACTTTGCTGCCTTTACTAGTAGCAGGTAATATTTTCTTGACACATTCCGCTAAATAATTAGCCCCATCAATTGGGACATTGTCAAAAACAATCATGTACCTGTCAACGAAAAATGAAAGGTTTTACTTTGATTACTGCCAATAATGCATTGACGATTAAGTTATTACAGTAGTAGTTAAACATAATGACTTCACAAGATATACGCAGTACCTTTTCTCCTTCAAGTACTTATTTGCTTTATATAGCAAGCGACTTTCATCCATGGAGTCGATCTGTTTGGCTTTGTGGCACCAGCTGATCCAGCGAGCCTGTTGCAACTCCTTGATCATGCTCCTTAATATCTCGAGGTGTTTGAATGGCTGGGGTACAGGAACCCATAAACGGACTGGGAAGCAGTCTTTCACTAATTTGTCATTGTAAACACTCCCAACAACTGTTGTCTTTCCAAGTCCTCTCATGCCTACCACTGCTAATATAGAGAGTCTTGAATTTCGTTCTTGCAAACATAGTGAATCGATTATTTCTCTTTTAGGTATTTCAACACCAACAAGCTCAGAATCCTCAGTTGTGAACAAAGCAGAAATTATAGACTGGGTTTCTTTAGAGCTGCACTGTCCCTGCTCAACGACACTGTCACGACGACTGTAGTCATCTTTCAGTTTGCGGATATTAACTGCCCTAGCTCGTATGGACTCAATGGTATTGGCAATGATTTGCGGTTGCCTTGACGACAAAATCTTCATGAGCCTCACAAGTCTACTTTGGTTCTTGTAAAGTTGATATTCTTCTATTACATCCTCTATGTCATGAGCCAGGAATCTCACATTTCTGACCCAAACTTGAAGTGTACAGTCTCTTTCAGCTTTTACTTCCGCATTTTTCAGAAAAGCTGAGATGCTGTGCAATTCAGTTTGAATGGCCTCTAAACCATCTGGGAGGTCCGTTACTAAGGATACTTCATTGCTGATTAAAGGATTTAATAACTGAATAATACCAAGTATCTCCCCCATTCTTATTCAGCCCCTTTATACTATATATTGCTCCTTTTTACCTGCATTCACAAAAATCTCTACTTGATAAAAGTTTACAGAATGGTAGTCGTCTTCAATGGTTTCATTCACAACAAGAGCGAATCATCTTGGGATGCATATAAATTTTAGCCTTTGAACCAAGAATAATACAAGTACAACAACAACAACAATAGTCGCGCTGGGATCCTCTAGAGTTTTAAGAAAACTCTACCTTTGTACAAAAATTAAATTTTAACCATTCATCAGTCCTTGTCACTTATCCCATACATAACCGTACCTTTAGGCTGTTTTAGAGTTTAATCTTAATCGTCGTGTACCAACGGCCAGAACCGAGACAATAAATTATATTGCAATTTGAACTACCCAACCCCAGATGAACCAAACAAGGAAGGGAGGGTTGATCCCCAACCAAGTAAAATCCACAAACGACTCACGGTCGGTCACAGAGTGGAAAATGTGAAGGATGATAAATGGCCAACTTTGATTGCTAGTGGGGGTTAAAAAAGGCCTAGAAAAGGGAAGTGGGGATAAATACTCGACGAGGATCAAGATTAAGAACTACTACATACCACCCCCTTTAAAAAAGGTTCGGTGTCCTCAAAGACCACGGTAATGAACCGTGGTAAGAAGGGCCATGAGACGGCTTATTATAAAGAAAATATTCATTAACTGGAACTAAACCATCAGCGTAGGCTTTTGATTGAGTTCACCTTCCCACATTATGGGGAGCTTCCTGGATTCAATCTCAAATACCATAATCAAGACTCTCATATCAATGTAATGAATATATTCCTAATAGTATTAAATACAGTACTAGAAAGGGAGATTGTGCATGTAACAAAATACCTCAAAATATGATTGGATTATGAGAAAGAAAAGGTCTAACATTCTTATCTAAGAAAGAACGATGAGAATAGGGTCGTAAAATGAAGAATTGAGCAAAAGAACAGGGTTGATGATGAGACTATTAATGTGTTTTGATATCAAACTTGGAAGAAAGGCGCGGCGATGGGAGATAAGGAGGGGGGGGGGGGGGGGGATAAGTGAGGAGGTGATCGAGCTTCCATTTTACTTTGAAATCTTCGAGAACAGAAGATTTGGTCTTCTAAAGGAGGAGGGAAAAGATATCCCTCCTTTTCTCTTCCCTTACCCAACCCCCCTATCCGATTAAGGATATTAAATCGCTCACTTTCATTTACGTAGTATTTCACCTTCCCGCCAAATTATCACCTTATGCAAACACTAAGTAAAGCTGAAAAATGGGGTAGCTCTTGTGGACTAGTTTGGCTAGAGTTTGCTTGTGGAGTTTTTGTCTCTTTTCTAAAGAGAGGAACAAGCCTATACCTCTATAATAGACCTTAATATGTCTCCATAATACTTACACAGATTATCTAAGAATACGGTGTATATCTAACTTATACAATGTTAAGCACATGATCGATATCACACCATATTTCAATGCAACATAAATACAATGCTTGTTTAATTGAGTACATACCTTCGCATCGGCACCTAGTTGTTCAGTTCACAGCCAATGCTGCTTTAATTTCCAACGAAATAAGTAGACATTGCCAAAGAGAGATTACTAATACTCCTGTCCTGGTACTACGTTGGACAATTTCTTTGTCATAGTCTTGTAGAAGTCTGAGATTGTTATTACCAAGTCATGATTGTTGACTTTATCTGCCAAAAATACCAAGTCGACATCTCGACCAACTCTAATTATAAGCCATTGCCATAACTCATAATAAAATGTTGAGGCGGATGTGACCTGACAGGAAAGAGTGTACATTCTTTGAAGATGAATGTCATGGTGGGGTTTTTTTACTCATCTAATAATCTAATATGCCAACAATCCATTTAGTAAACATATTAATGTAATGGTGGGTTTTCTTTTTTCCTTTGACAGATTACAGATACTCCGTAGGTGGTTTATTTCTTGAGCATCACTAATAGAACGAACAAAAAGCGTTGACATTATGTTTATGTATGTTGAATAAGTCTTGAATTCTATAGTACCAAAAAAAAACTAAGTCTTAAATTCTTGTCATATACTTAATCCCCAACTTTACTAGTTGAGTTAAAAAGACCAAAAAGAAGAAAAAAAAGGAATCGGACAAGTGTGCATATATATTTGATTTTTTTTTCTTTCTGCATGCCATGATCTCTTTTTATGTTGCTTAAATTAACTTCTTTCTATTGTTTTTGTTATAATTCCTGTCATATTTTTCTGAGACTTCTATTGTCGTTGGGAATTCTTGGCTACATGGTTGGTACTTGGTACCATACTACCATCTATGTATGTAATCCTTTGTCCTGGTGCTTGCCTGAATAACAATTACCGAATTTTCAAGAGAAGCTTGAGACTTGGTGATGACAAAAACTTTGCTTATATTGATGCTCATCATCCCAACTTGATATAAATGTATAATCAATAAGTTATATCAAACCAATTGCTAGGGAAATAAATTTTTATGAGGTTTTTTAGCTTTTGGTTGTGTATAAATCAATAATGCAACTAGAACCTTAGAGAAACTAATTAACAAAAGGGAGTGCTTGGACTCTTAAGAGTTAAGCCGGTACATTATCGAGATTAAATTTTCGATATTGAAAAAGACACAACATACTCTATTTTATAAAAAAAAATTGTATACGAACTAAAAAAGTTGTACAAGAAAAAATTCAAACAGACGTAATAGAGTACAATAGGACAAAGTGTCTAGGGATTAAATTGTAGACGAAATATATGCTTCATACTTAAGCTCTTTTTGCTAAGGCCTAAGGGACAGGGAAATGGACTGTGGTATGTGGATGTTGGCTCAATTAACCACATGTTTCAGATTATGGGCACTCAACACTGGGCCACTTGATGGCAGTACTCCGCTATTCTGCTTTTCATAAGGGTTGTTCTACCAATATGCAATCATGCATCACTAACGGGCTCTTGCCAGGCACCAAAGTATCAAACCTTACCCTTAGTTCAATTAATTAGAAGATATATAAATCTGTAATGTTGTATTTTTGTAACATGGGAACCTATAACCGCTATCTTTGATGTATTATGGGTAAAACCGCGGCTATGGGTATGCGCAATCTATCATGTTAGATTGCTTGCTTGCTAACTTGTACGTAGTACTATGTTTTACTTCTAGTTCTATGACTGTCACTTGCTTTGCAGATCAGAAGCAACCCCAATATGTCGTAACAATTAGAATTTAATTGTTTCGGAAATTTAAGAAGCATCAACATTCATGTGAATTCTCCAAAAGACTTCTATGGATATGTTTTTGGCCTTTTGTTGACTTCTTGTACTTCTGTAGTTCTATTGAGGTGAATATGCTGTAGAAATCCCTCACTTCTTTCCACGTCTATAGTGTCAGGGCATATGCAAGGAGAGGTTTTGCGTCGAATCTTTATGTGATGCTTATGTTTGCTTACTACCAACTCCTATATACATACTTTCTTTTTTTTTTTTTTTTGGCAGAAATAGAGTAGAAATAGTAAAGAAAGTATATATATACTCTCTTTACTGCTAATGTTTTTTCGACAAGAAGCTTTTTCTATGAGGATATAAGATTACTACTCTTCATTCAGAGATAACTTTTCATCAATTCGTTGTGGATTAATCTTTCTTATATCCACCTTTTTTTAATCATTAATACATTATATATCATTAAGACAGGTCCGTGCATATATTTCATTGTCTTGGGAAATTCGAGAGTAGAGGATAACTTTGAATCGTTACGTTATGTTCCATTGTGTGACATAAACCACTCTATAATCATTGGAAAATAAGATGCCGCCATTTGGTGGTACGGGATTTATTTGGTATCGTCCGTTGGCGCCCTATAATTATCCATAATCATTAGGTTAATTATTATATGTACGTTCATAATTAAATTTATCAATTCATACCGGTAGGTGTAGATTTTAAGTTGAACCATTTCACTATAATGACCCGATTAGTTCAGTATTTCAAGATGAGTCGGTTTAGCTTCATTTTACATTAGACATGGTTAGCTATAACATTGGCTAATTCCATTACTCCACATCAACAGACAACAGCAAAATAAGAAGTATAAGGTCACAAACTTGACCCCTGCCATTTGATTGCATGGAATCGTTAAAGTTTATGTTTTAGGTAAAGATAAAGGTACCGGAAAGGCTTAGTTCAACTTGAGGAGATCCTTTCCTCGAACTTACAAAAATAAAACACTTATGATTTCCATGATACGATTTAAAATGTGTAGATGGAGCCATATACCTTAAATTGAGGGAGGTTAGGGGCTACAAGGCTGCCATTAGGGAAGAATCATGTGACTTTTATCCGGGGTTTATGAACAAAAGCAAAAAGGACATAGAGCTCAACAAGTAAACCAAAGTGGAAAAGGCATAAAGATTACATCACCTTAGCGAGACTTGAAATTTAGTTTGGTAAAACACTAACGACATATAAGGCTAAACTTTAATTTGCTTAACACAAATAATGATTAGGTATACTATGTGTCTATGTCACGTATGTTAGATGAGAATAGTAAAATGGTTATCTAGCCAATACGATCCAACTGAAATGTCTGGAGTGAGATTGTGTACTCATAAGTTAAAACTCTAAGGTCTTAAATTAGTCACTTTTTGATTTAAAAGTCAAAAACGATCACCTTTGTTACAGTATTAAGAAATAATGATTAGTTTAACACATTTTCTAACTAAGTCTAATTTTAAATTAAAACTAGACAGTTTCTTTTAGTTATTTGTGATTCCTCAATACACGCATATCGGTGCATTAGATTCATCGTCATATATTGTTATCATCTATATGTTATATATGAAAGAAAAGTTGAACAATTGATAATAATGTATTCAAACGGAAGCAATTTGAATATGCATGCAATGATGAACGTGTATACAATGAACTCGTTGTGTGTGGACGACGTTGGAAACTTAAATCATCTGGATGCTATCCCATTTTCCTTTTAGGACCTTTTATATGAAAATTAGGGGTGTAAAAGAGTCGAGTCTAGCTCGGCTCGTAAAGCTCATAGCCGAGCTCGAGTCAGCTCGCGAGCTTAGGGAGCTTGAAAAATTGAACTTCAAATGGATCTCAATTTGGACTCGGGATTTTCCTTTGCTACATAGATTTTCTTTTATTTGAATAGAAGATTTAACCTTTTTCGTTTATAAAAGCATATTAATTTCGAAAAATGTGTATTTATCATATATTTATATAAAACAGAAAATTAGGACTGACTACGTAGAAACTGTTTTTGTTTAGTATAAATACAATTTCATTTTTTTCAATATTCTAGTGTGTCTCAATCTTTTTGAGTCGCGCTCGTTAGAAACTCGAGTCGAGTTCGAGTTTTCGCAAGTCGAGTATTGATTGAGTCAATTTCAAATAGCTTGTGAGTTGTCTTATCTCATTTACACGCATAATGAAAACACTGTAAAATACTCAATAGAGATACCGAAAACTTTAATTTTCGGATGCCAATATGCATGGGAGAATAACACAAAGTCTTATATATCTGAGGTTGTCAAATGTTGAGTTGAAATTAGACCTACTTAAAGTGGTTATATTTTGTGATTAAATCTAATTTTAGCTTATAGTTAGACCGTCTCCTTTAATTAATTTGTACAGTTTTAATGATCGAACGCATTTATTGATTATTAAGAATAAAAGAAGTAGCTAATTGCTTGGATTGAATTTATTAATTTACAGCAGCAATCATATTCTGGATGACATGTACAAGATTTGAATCAACTGTAGAGAAATAATTTTCTTTTGAAGTAGAGTAGGAGTTAGCTAGGTGATTCTTGCAACACATCATCTCACCCTTGATTTTAATATCCGTAAAATGGTTTGACACAGGATGGTACATATACATTACATATCAGTTCAAAATATGTAACCAAATACTCGAGATCATATTCATGAACGATAACTAGCCACATATATGTGAGGATATCATATTGTTTTTTTTTTTTATTTGATGAACATGATATCATATTTTTTTTTTCCGATGAAATGTAAGGTCTTATTTAAAGGCGAAAGCCATGACGATCTTGGCCCTAAAAGGCGAGATTAAAATATATATATATATCATATTGTTCACATATTACAAGTAACATTAAAATATTTATAATTTGACACTCGTACAGTGATCATTTTTCATTTTAGTTACCTCATCTATAACATATGACAACATAAGCTTAATTTACAACATATGTAACAAATTACTATTAGACCATTTTTTTTTTAAATTTTTATAGGTTGTAACTTGTAATTAAGCAGTACGTCTTCCCTATTCAATCATATCGATCAGACTGAGGATTTAACTTATAAGCTATATATAACTGCCTAGACGATCAAGAGTTTGTACACAATGCCCAATTATACGACTCATCTACGCGTACTGGACTACTACTCGGTACTGCCTTCAACTAATGCAAATCTCCTCTATTTAATTTCTTGAACGTGACTGTGCGCGGTGAGTTGCATTTACCATGCATACATGGAAGAAAGTCAGAAACCATAATCCATGAAATCAAGGGAAGGTTAGGCAGGGAAGACCACCATTAAGGTAGTATGATTTGACCTTTAATCCGGGCTTTAAGCACAAAAAGAAGTACTCCATGTATGATTATGCCTTTTATTATTGAAAACAAAAGTTGATCCACTCCGAACTTGTAAAACAAAATGAAAAAACAAAAGTAAAGGTGATGCGGCACAAATCGAGTTAAATTATATGCAGCAACTAGAACATCGGAAGAATTTTCAAAAGTGTCAGAATTCGACTAAACCGTAGTGTTTTTCGGGTGGATTTTAGCCAAATTCCTTCATCTTCAGGGCTAAAATCGTGAGTTACTGTTTTACTGTTACTTGTTTTGTTTTATTTTGATAGTTTTGGCCTTTTGGGATCTTTTCATAATTTTCCTTCTTTCCAGTTGTTAGGGTTTATTATTTAAACATTCGTTTGGTTTTCATTCAGTCAACTTTTGATAAATATATAAAAAAACGAGGTTTCCTCTCAATCTTCGGTATTCTGCGAAATCAACGAAATTTGATTATCGTGCTTCCTTCGTATCACGTACGCTTCATCAAAATGCCAAAGGGTTTAAAAGAACAGATGAGATACAAACAAATGTTATGATCACCTAAAAAAGCAGAATAAATAATTCGTTTAAATGGCTAAAACTACCTTTTCAAAACAATTATAGGAAATCATTTGTATTATATTTTTGAGGTATTATTTCTTGACAAAAGGAATAACAAGTATTTAGAGTTGTTGCAAATTTATCATTCACAAAGTTTGAGTTTCAATTCACATCTACAATTTTGTAGTGCATTCTTTTAGCAAAAGATAAGAATATGTATCTATGTCGCCGTGGTTATAATACATGCAGCAAGGTTATGAATACACTATATTTAAGTAGAATGAAAAGAAAGAAAATAATTCAAGTTTAGTGTTTTTATAGTTGTTAATTTTTTTTCCTTGTTAATCATATGACCTTAGAAATGTGGATTACAATTGTACGTTAGGAGTAAACAAAAGAAAAATATTCTTGTGATCAGATCTATTCTTGGACTAATTTAAATGCGGCAATGGAGCCCGCCAACTTCTCGGATGAATCGTATGTTTGGATGGGATTAAACAAAATCACTAGTGCAAGTTAGTGCTTAAGCAAAGATAGGAGGGTGCACGTGCACATCCTTTTTGGTCTTATATACCACTAGTCCAGTACTAATATGAACTTAAAGGAAGATCACCACCCCCCCCCCC
>CAAKMY010044214.1:11624-24031 GCA_901111285.1 Corrigiola litoralis | reverse complement strand
AGGAGGAGGGGGGGGGGGGGTGGAGGAGTTGAGATTAAGGCATTTCAGCATTACTTCTTGCATCGCCGTTGTTTGTTCGATTCAGTTGATTAGTCTCGTTTGTATGGGAGAGTTTTTTGTTATCGTTATCGGAGTTAGGTGAAACGTGGCATGTTTTAGGTGTGTACACCCCATGTGTGATGCACTGATGCACCATGTATCGGGATAAATATGGGTGAATTAGTGGCATAGACTCGGTAAATGTATCATCATAGTTGGTGGATATGTGTTTAAAAATACTCGGTGAATTTGGACACTATATGCAAACTATAACATGTATAGTAGGATTAATGGATATATCAAGTATATTAATTTACGCGAATATGTCTTCTTGTACTGGTGAATATGGTGCATGTTGCATCATATAAGGAGTTTACTTTATAAAAGTCCCATCTTGGACCTCTTCTCAAAGCGGGATCCACCCTTTTGATTACTGATTAATTTCGGTTACATGGAATTATTTTTTATGGCTATTGCTATATGCGGTTTTTTGGTTAAACATGGCAGGCATTGGTACTATTACTTTGACATGTTGGTTGATATTTAGATGGTTTGGTGAAGTGTGGCATGTTTAGGTTAAGATGGATTTCTTTCTTGGTTGTATGCAGAGATGCAATTCAGCCACTCGGACTCAGATAGGAGTCCCCAAATGAGCCATCAGGTGGATGGCAATGACGCAAAGTATGTGTCACGTCTTAGCACTATATTGGTCGCCACGATTCAAGAAACCAAAGACCGAATTTCGCAGATTGAGTATATCTTTTGTAGTCAGCTCTACCCTAATTTTCAGAAGAACTCGAAAGGCATCCAGGATTTATATGCTGAAGCTAGGGAAGCAGCTGAAGTTGGCTGGAAAGCGAGAGTAAATGAACTTGAGCTTCAGCTGAAAGAGGTTTGTATGGGAAAGGAACGAGCTATTGAAGACTTCGAGGCTGTTAAGTTAGAGAAGTCGAAACTAGTAAGAAGGGTAGCTGAGCTGGAGGGGATGTTACTGCAGAAGACGAAAGAAGTTGATGAAGGGATGGAATTGCATGGGAAATTACTTGACCTTGTTGAGACAAAAAATGTCGTTGTTATAGATAAAGAGAAGCAGATGAAAGAGCATGCAGATAGAATGAATCACCTTCTTGACAAATTACAAAGACTTGAGAAAAGGATAGAGGCTCTTAACCAGGAGCTTCAGGAGAAGAATGAAGAGGTGACTAAGAGTAAAGAACTGAGAGAAGAGTTGACTAGGCAGATTGAGTCACAGACGCTACAAATTACTAGCAACGAAAAAAGGGTGATTTATTGTGAAAAAGAAAAGAAACAACTTGCAGAATTGCTGGAATTCGCAGAAGCCAATTCTGGTGGTCTCAAAAACGAGATGAGAAGAAAAACCGTTGAAGTAGAGGAGGCAAAGCAGCTGTACAGGCAGTTGGTCGAGCAACTAGATAGAAATGGCATTGAGTTGACAGAGAAGAATCAGCTTCTGAGTTCACAGGAGAAAGAGAAGCAAATACTATTGTCCAAGATGAAGTATTTGGAAAACAAAGTTGAGGAGTTTCAGGAGAACCTCAGAAATGCGGTTAAAGAGACGCCAAATGTTCGTGATTTGGCCAAGCAGCTTGAACAGAAAAATGCAGAATTATCAGCAGAAGTGCAGAGTCGAAGAAATGCTGTTTCTCGTTATAAGAAGATCAAGTCCCAGCAGATATTTCTGCTCAAGAAGCTTCATCTCTCTGACGAAGATATGGTGCGTCAAATCAAAGAAGAAGGAGAAAGTGATATATTGAGCAACGAGAATGAGAATATTACGCTACCTGGTAAGAATATTCTAGAAAACTGTTTCTGAATTTTGTCTGAAATTAGATATATTTATGATATACATCATATGGCTTAATGGTCCTTCCTCCTTTTTCCTCCACTTTCTAAAGGCACCTAATGTCCTCATCTTATGTTGCTTATGGTAGCTATGTTTAGCGCAAAGTATCACTAGTTCCGTACTATTGATTCTAAGTTGCTGTTAGTAAGGATTTACTTCTATCTGACCAATTTTGGCTCTTATATTTGCATTGCATGCCCTGCCATGGCCAAACTGGTCGGTAAGAGTTAATGCAATTACTTCTTACTAGTGATTGAGCATGTTGTGAACTCTTGATTTGCAGAAATGAAGAAAATAAATCCTGTAAGCGATGTGGTAGCTGGTGCGCTAAACAAAGTCAAGAAAGAAGTTGACTCCATGGACAGTTCAGAGGATGAAAAAACTGACAAACAAAATCAAATGTCAGGCTCCCACTCTTTATCTAGCTCCAAGTCTCCTGCTGCGATAAATTTGACAACGAAAAGGAATGCGGGTTCATCAGCTGGTGTAAAACGTCGTGCATCTGGTTGGAGAGAGACTCGATCTCGTCAAAATCCTGGTGGGGCTGATCCACATGATGATTTTCTTGATACCCCCTTGGAGAACATTAGGGGGAATATTCACAATACCAGACAGCATAATTTACAGAATGTAGCTCATATTTCCAAAGAGGTGATTTCTAATAGCTCAGATGATGAGACACAGGACATGAAGCTGGAATCTGGACCTGAGAAGCAGCAATTGAAAGCACCGAAGATTGGCCCGAAAGATATTAAATATGTGGAACCTGTTAGGAAAAAGTCTGAGCGGGAAAAGCTGAATGGAATAGAATGTAAGCAGTGCAAAAAATTCTATGATGCTGTACTTTGTGATGCCGGGGACAACAATGGAGAGATCAACAAGCAAAATCTCCGCTGTGAGCATCACGATGGTGTTTCAAGGCACCGGTACAGGTATATTCCTCCAATGACGCCTGAAGGATTTTGGAATATTGGCTTTGACACTGAATCTTAATGTAATGAACTGTACATTGTTTTTATCAAGCACCCCCCCCCCCTCTCCTCTCTCTCTCTCTCTCTCTCTCTCTCTCTCTCTCTCTTTAGCCATAGTATTTTCTCTTAATTGTATAATGCTTCAAATGCTATAGTTCTTTCGAGATTTCATGTGCTTATTCAACCAAGAGCAAAGTTGTCCAAAGGATGGAGCAAAGGTAGACCGGAGTACTTGAGTCCTGGCCTTGTATCAGAGACTCTTGTGACTTTCAGGCATTTTCCTAATTTTGCAGTTGCTTTGTTCTTTATTGCTCAATCTAAGCCATATCTGTGTAGCAGCATACACCGAGACTGCAGCAGGCCATAATCATAACAGAGATAAGTTAAAGTTCGTGTATCATTATTTGGTTAATAGTCTTCACCACTTAATGTTATTTCTTATTACCACTTGGTTTCTGGGATGGCATGTTGAATGCTTTCAGGTATGTAAGTGTGTTAATCTTATTTTCCCATGTTTCCTCGTAAACTGCTGAGTCAAATCCTTTCCTTGATGTGCCGCATTCTTGAATCTTTGCCTCTTAATCTATACTGTCAGAACTGAAGTCGTGCTACAGAAAAATATGTGCCCGTGTAGGATAGGAAAAAGTAGTTTGTCCACTGTTGTGTGCCTGTTTTGGCTGTAAAAGTTTTGCTTTGGGTGCTATGTACGTAGTACAACATAGCAGTGGATTGCCCGACAGTAGAAAGTAAATTTTGTGCATTCAATTTCAGAAATGCATTGTTTAGGATGTAAGCGAAAGTGTATAAATGTACTACGTTTGGAGAAAATTCTTTGTCAGTTCTCAACCAAGAAACAAGTGATGAGTGCAAGTCGTGTTTCTTCATGAGTCAGTGGAATTGAATTGCTGTTAGGCAAAACTGGCTAGTGGCTACTGTACGTGGACGTAGCTGTTCTTGGCATTAAGTTTTTGAACTGTCTTTCTCGTGCTTATGCACTAAGATGGGCTGAGTTAGCTTGGCTATTAAGGCAGATACTGGCTCGCTGTTAGGCAAACCAAAGGGATTCCTACCTGCTCCAGACCCAGCTCGTTCTACACAATCTCACCGATAACAAGTTATTTTGCATCATGAAATCCCCTGTTTAGGGGTAGACAATGGCCAACCTATCATACACCGGATGCAATCTTCTTTTACGAAGGCCCCTCCAAATATTTTAGTGCTTTGGGATCCTTCTTCTACTTTGGATTTATAAATAGACTTAGAGTTAAGTACTTGTTACGAGCATTGTTTTCTAATTTTTGTTCAAAGTGAATCTTCCAAAAAGCAAAAGATCATTGTTCGAAGATAGTAAGGATATGTTCTCTTCAACTTAATTTTGCTTATCTTATGCACCAAAAAAAACTTAATTTTGCTTATCTTAGAACTTTTTTTAAAATTTTTTCTGAATTTTTCTTATATTCTGAACTTATATTTTTTTGCAGTAATTGTTTGTTTGAGTAACATGCATCTTCTGTTGCACACTTATTATATCGCAATTGCTTCGGAATTACAAGATCAATCAAGCAATATATTCACATTCAGTACAAAAAATATTATATAGGCATTATGATGCACTACAAGTAGCTGCGTGACATAACTATACATCGAACATGATCAATAAGACAGCCTCCTTCGACTTGTTATTAGCTAGAGGCTATCGGAATACTCTGTTCATATCTAAAGAAATTGCTGGGATCAACCTTGGCTTTCACTTGCAATAACCTCTTCACATTACCCTTGAAAAAATCCATAGCAAAACCTAAGCTTCCATTTACGTTGGTTCCAATGTCAATGTCCCTATAGTTCAAGAACGCTTCCCTTGGGTTCCTAGACACAAAAGGAGTAAATGTTGCATGAAGCTCTTGTGTACCCTCAAGATTCTTACTTAGGGCTGTTGTGCTACCATCTTGCCAAATTGTTATGTATTGCATTTTAAAGAGATTCCCTGCTCTATGTGGAAATGTTGTTGCATTCTCAGGGATCTCGCGCATCCTCCCACCATAAGGGTTCCATCTCTTTCCACGCTTCACTATGACTCAATCTTGAATCTCCATTTAACTCGATATGAAGACTGCACTTAGATTCATAAAGGTGATATCCGATTCTTCTAAGCAGTATGTACACGTTATATGGTGATTTTACTATTAATCTTTTTCTTTCCATAAGAAGCAGGAAAGTATGGTGATTTTACTGTTTTACTTGAATGTAAAATAGAAAGGGAGAGGCAAGAAGAATCGAGGACGCAGTAAATTTCACTGGTCCTCTCCGGCTTTCCCCAAACAAGCTGTGCATTAGCACGGTGCACAACCACAGAATGGAACTTGTCCGCATCAGCGGATCCAGGACTTGATCATGAATTCAAAGCAAGCTGCTATGCAACATTTTGTGAGAGTTGCCTAGTCGGCTCTCCCCTTCACTGTGAATTTGAAGACACCACATTTCCAACGAAAATCCTTTCATTGCCATTAATTTGGGCTAATATCTTACAAATCAAACTAAGAGGTTATAATTCACCTAAATGTTGCACTACGATTTCCACTAGTCGGAAAAGCTTGACGTCGCTTACCTTGGGGAAGTACGGCCTCATCTTGCTTGCTTCTACCAGTAACAACTTTCTTTTTCCCCAACTTCTTCTCCTCGTCATCACCAGTTTTCAATCTCTTTTCTGCATCCTCTCCAAACTCGATCTGTTTCCTCGCGGCTTCATAATCAAACGGTGTAAACTGCAAGGGAATACTACCAACTTGTTTACATGTTTGGTCTTCATTTGCAGACTGCAAGCATTTCTGGAAACTGGACGACAAATCAGAAAGAGACACTGGTTCATTCCCATCATCCTCATCCTCATCAAGAACTACCAACTCTGGCTCAGAAGCAACTTGATGATCTGTCGTATTTTTATGATTTTCATCCCCAGCTAAACTACCATCTGGTTCTTCATCATCATTAGAATCACTGTCCAAGAGTATTACATCATCCAGTTTGGTGCTAGAAGCAGGTTCCGCCTGGCGCCCCCCAGAAATTATATTTGGCTCTTCAGGAACTTGATCTGAGTGTTGATCTCCATCCAATAATATTATATCTTCGGACTTGCTGCTTGAAGCTGATTCAAATGGGTACTCTCTAGAGTGCAAAGTATCAGAGCTTCTATTTTGTTCTTTAAGTACTTGTTTAGGTAAATTCTCTGTCTCTTGATCCTTATGCGAAAATGAGTAAAATGGGAGATTCACTGAAGATTTAATCTGCTGCAATTTGTCATCTTCCTGAAAACATTGAAGGAGAAAGATGAAAACAACTTATCACTGAAGAAGATAAGCAGGTAAAGCTCTCAACAATAAAAATGCAGAACCCCAACTAGACCACCTTCACAATGGAATGCAGAATGATATATCAGTCTGTTTTGCATTAACACAGTCACAAAGAAGCAGAACGCTACGTTAAAATCCTACAGGTCAGTTCTCAAACCCCAAATTGAACAACCATTTCTACCCTGCAAACTGCCAATTCTGACCAGAATCTAAACCATGCTCCAAGGAGCATGTGCTCCCGCCTAGATTTTTGGAAAATTTCCGTTTTGGGTGCCTGAACTTTTGCGAAATGCCACTTTAGGTGCCCGAAGTTTGCGTAATTCCATTTTGGGTACCTCGAAATAGGGCGAAATTCCACTTTGGGTGCCTAGCTTATAACGACGTCAGTTTCTCCGTTAACCATAATGATGTGGCAGTTTTTTTTTTCTACTTTATATACAATTTGGTTGATAAATTCAACAAAATGGTTTTAACACATTTAAAAAAAAAAAAATGAATCCCACATAAAAAACCAAATAAAATCAAATATTAACATAAAAAATCCAGAAATTTTTTTTTCCAAAATCGGAAGCTCCAAAAAATTACCCAAAAATTAAAGAAAATTTTAAAATCACTAAATTTCCAAGAAATCAATTTTTTTAAGAATCACTAAATTTTTCAAGAAAACAAATTAAAATAGTTCTAAATTAAATGAAAACCCCAAAAATTAAACTCCACCTAAGAACAAAAAAACACCCAAATAAAGTCTAAAAAATCATTAAACATTTGATAAAAAAAAAATCACCAATTTTTTTAAATGCTCCATAAAATTACCAAAAAAAATTTTTACAAATCAAATCACTAAATTTTCGAGATAACAAAATGAAATATTAAAAAAAAAAAATGAAAGTCCACCTACGAAGCCCAAAAAAAAAAAGTCAAAAAGAGTCTTAAATTTTCAAAAAATCACTAAATTTCCAAGAAAATATAATAGATTCCATACAACTAGCAAAAAGAATCCATAGACTTAGTAAAATTTAAAAAATTAAAAAAAATCTCCCGAAATCAGACTCAGTCCCTCTCCTCAACTCAGTACACACAAACTCAGTCCCCCTCAGTTCTCACAGTCACCTGTAACTTCTATCCCAGACTTTCCCACACTATTCTTCCTTATTCTTTAAATCATTCCCAGTAGACCAAAACTCAACTCAACCATACCACCCAACCTTCCTCACAAAACGGCAGCCCCAGCCCCTTCATCATCGTCCCTCCATCCTCCACCTCGCACTCATCACCTATCTTTCCTCACCATGCATTATAGACGATCGAGCCGAGTTCATCGCCGTTGTTATCGGTGGCGTGGCGAGAGGATTGGATTGGAATAGTTATGTGGGTGCATGGGTTAGGGGGGGCTGTTAGTTTCCCGGGGTTGGGCACGGTGTTTTTAGGCATGAAATGGTGGGCTGGGTGTCGGTTTTGGTTGTGAGGATGGTGGTTGTAAATGATGAAGATGGTAACTTAATTTTCATGGAGTCAAGATAAGAATTGAAAGGAGGCAGGGGCTTATGAATGACAAAGAAAATTAAGAGGTTCTAATTTTTTTTCCTTTTTTTTGTCCAAGCAATGATTTTGGGGAGATTCTAATTTGTTTTTTTTTTTTTTTGGAATTTAGGATTTATCAGATTTTTTTTTTGGGTAAAATTATTTGCATTTTTTTTTCCATTTTTTGAATATTTTAATTTATACTAAAATTTGTGAATTTTTTTTAATCATTTTTCACTATATATTTTCTGGAATTTTTGAGGAACATAACTATTATTAATTATAAGGTTTAGGACAACTAATGATTTTTGTTTGAAGATATGAAGTTAACGATATAAAATTAATTGTGAAGACAAACCATTAACTGCCACGTCACCACGTTAACAGCCAAAATAGACGGAGTTATAATGTAGGCACCCAAAGTGGAATTTCACCCTATTTCGAGGTACCCAAAATAGAATTACGCAAGCTTTGGGCACCTAAAGTAGCATTTCGCAAAAGTTCAGGCACCCAAAACGGAAATTTTCCTAGATTTTTTGTATCTTTCGTCAATTTTCTTTTTACCTTCTCAAAAAAAGGTAAAAGAAAAACACGAAAAGGTAAAAGAAATTTAGGGTGGGAGCAGATGCTCCCGGGAGCACCTAATAATTTGCCAATTCGGACTAACCAAACACTTCCAAAGAGGAACAAAGTACCAAATGACAGGTATGCCGTCATAATAGGCATCATTGGCAAGCATTAATAAACTCTTGTAAGGCATAATCATCATTTTCAAACCGCAGTGCCCTCAAAGAGGGTCCCACAATAAGCGGGGCAAGGAGGGGTCATAAGGCATAATATCAAAACTAAACGCACCTTCTTGAGATCAACCTTCTTCTTCGAAGCAGGATTTCCCAACAATGCCCCAAAAGCACGACCTGGCTTTTTCAGCACCTGAACAGTTGCTTCCGCAACCTAAAAGTAGACAGTAAAATTTACTTTCATGCTAAAAATAAGTACCTAATATAAAACATGCAAGTTTCACATACAACCTTCCCCGAATAAATGGTACTTGCATTTATTTCACTTTTCTGACTAGGAAATGCCAACTGGTCGCTCTGTGACTTGGAAATTATTCCATAAGTAGTGTCATTCCTCATGTTTCCATTCTGACCACCCCCCTTGTAAGCGACTCCAACTCCATTGCTGGTAAGTTCAAAGTTATGCGCAGCAAATTTGTAACCCTCTTCTTTTGACTGTAAAGGAGATGGTACTTCGTGCTGACTACCATCATAACCTTCACTATTATCACCGGCAGTCTGAAGCTCTGGGAAATCATCCTCACCAAAAGTTAGATCGGGTGCCTGAAATGGAAAATCACATAAAGGAACATGAGAAAAGCAAACGGCAGATGCTCATTCCTGCAGCATTTCAAGCACTGCCTAAACTTAACCATGACTTCACCAAAAAAAAAAAAAAAGACAGATCCACACTGCAGACATGGCATTCTCAAAGAACAAATCTAACATGAAATGAGTTCCACATGAGCATAGAGTTGCAAGTTGTAAAAACTAAAGAGGTAAGAGATAAACTGGCCCAAAAAGCAATAGTAGGTAAAAAAGAATCATTCTAAAAAACTGAGGCCTTTTTCTCCTAAACAACCAATGTTACCATTACAGATTTACTGGTCAACACAACCGACATAAGTACATAACCACCACCAGACACCAACTCTTGATCCCACGACTACAAGCCGATTTCCCTCACAAACAACCATCTTACTCAACAAACATAAGCCCAGTATAGAACCTGCGAACTTAAGGAGTAGTCTAGACTTGAGCAGAGACTATTTCTAAAAGCACCGTGAGAGGGAAGTAGTCAAGGATAAAGGTGCTGGAACTAAATCATAATTATAATAGGTCGCACCGTTGATTATCCATAAAATATTACTACTATTTCAGTCACTAACGTAAACAAATTCACCCTTAAACAAAGTAATCACTACTGTTTACTACATACCAAACTTATTTACACACCTAGTAAAAGGCAAAGACCAGTAGAATCCACGGAGAACACCCCAAACTTACATCCAATTGTATATTTTGCTCATATACAGGAAGGCTACCCTATTTAAGTTCAAAGAATCTAATAAAGGAACTGCACTAAATGATATCTTGAGCCCTACCCCAAAAATACCCAAAAATGACCTTACTCATTTAAGCACGAATTAAAACTCAGAGATACAACTGAGTTATACTTCCTGTTTAATCCTATTGTCATGAACAACCAACTAATTTTTAATTGCAAGATGCAGTAGTTCAGCAAATCACTAGTCCATGAATATGAAAAAATTTCGCAGATGCATAATCCATAACAGTAGTCCCATTTCCCAAGTATTATTCCAGGAATAGAGCCTTACCACCTGAATGCGACCCTCCTTCAATTGTTCAGCTACTGCTTCAAAACTGGAAGCATTTTGAACAGAAAGCCTGATGACACTGATCACAGAACCGAGATTGCGCTCCACATGAGGATGCTTAGACTTAATCAGCCGCTTCAGTTGATTTGTAGTAAGGGGCATCTGCTTGGCTGTTGAGGATTGGAAACCAAAACCACAGTTATAAATAAAATACAGAATAAGAAGTATAATGGAGCACACAGCACACACACACACATACTACAAGGCACAAGCAGAACAGTAAAGGTCCAGGTACACCTTCAGAGAGCCTTTCCAGTACCTATTTCCAGGAGTAATTTATTTGGCAGTACATAGCCAGTGCTTTCATCCTCTCGACGGGCAATACCATCCCTCCATGCACTGAGACCCTGCAGATAGATGACAAGTTGGAACAACCGATGACTTACATGGGATAGCTTCACACTTCTTTCAAGTATAAATTCTGAAAACATATTACATAACAGCATATCAATGGAAGCTAATTTAAGTTTCAGAGATGTATATTCGATGAAGAATAAAGCCCAACTTTTTCATATTGGGCAATGGATAGTAAACCCAACCAGGGCACTCTTCTGGCAATCTCAGAAATTAAAACTATGAAGCACAACATAATAATGGATGAGAGACACAATGAATTTCTACAGACTAAAATCGTTTTTAAACAATGTCAAGATTATTTTCTGGGCAGAGAAAGAAATGGTATCTAATATTTTGGTTCCATGAAGCCATTGTTTGCTTATTCACTTTCAAATTTAAGCATGTTTCACTCGATGGAAGCTATCATCAGATTAACAAGGCAGACACAGTAAAATAATTCGTGAATAGCTTAGCCTTGAAACAACCAATAGCAACTACTATTGCTAGGACACAAACCTTGAACTGGCTGAATGACGAATTTATATTAATATTAAATTCAAGCTAATACTTACAGCTACTACGGAAAGCTGCTGAGCGTTTAGATTAGCTGCCTGGACACTGTATTCAAAAAGCATATACTGATAGCAATTAGCTCGTAAAATTCCGTAGTTTGTACAGAAAAAGCCTTAAAATGTCAATAATAGCATGTTCCTGACTTCACAGCACAAGAGACTTACCCATAAATATACAGATACGAGGTATCTGTTAACAGCTCTTTTTCATACAGGCGACTGCACAAATCGTAACTGCGCTGGTAGACCTGCCAAAATGTTATTTATGAATGTCAAATCCTCAGTAAGACTAGAGATGATTATTAGATAAGAAGTTCAAAGTTCAACTCCCATGCCATGGTAGAGACGAGAGAAATTATTTTAGGTCTAGGAAAAAGTGTCAAAATAAGAAGCACAGTGCCAATAAAAGAGAAGCACCTGCATATACTACATTCTGACAGTCCCTATTTAAAGGGAACAAGTCAAAAAAATGAAAGAGCAATGAGATATGGTGAATCAGGGTTGGTAAGCACAAAACGATGAAAACTTGCTGGTCTTCCAATAAAAATGAGGCAACATTTAAATCTGAGAAAAAACAGCAAACCAAGAGACAAGACCATGTGATGTCCCTGTAGAAGCACAATCCTCGGTCCTATCTTGTTAACTACTAAGTTATGACGGCACATACCATTTCTACCACTAATGGTAGAACCACGCGGTTTGGACATGTTAAGAAAAAGGCATTTGGACACTCCTGAGAGAAGGTCAAGAAGATCACGATGCTAAGAGATCGCAAAAGAAGTATACACAAAAAAGAAGTCGGCGGGAGAACTTAGCCCAGCTATATTTCACCAAGAACCCAGCTCTTATGGGAAACAATGAAGAACAAAGGGTTTTTTTTCCTGAGACAGGTGAAAATCGGGTATACAGTAAAGATGTCAAGGGCTTGCATCCTTTATCCAAAAGAAAGACAAGGCAAAAGATACTCCCCGAGTAATCCTAACCACCAACAACGTTTAAAACGCTGCTTCTACTAATTATTTAGGCAGATCAGGTGGTGCACAGTTATCCTTTCCCCTTAACCTTCTTCACATGCCTCTTAAGCATTTTCTTGTGTTATATAAACTTCAATATGTGACTCCGCCACTTTTTAGAAGCAATTTTCCTTGTTAGAAAGGAAGAATGAATAATGGTAGTCTGCGTACATCCGGACCTTAACCTTGTTTTTGGCGAGATCATACCTCACAACTGTTGTTGCTGATCTGACAGCATAATGCCAACTACCCAATGCAAATCACAATAGAGCCAGTTCCAGCCCCC
>CAAKMY010044214.1:0-11619 GCA_901111285.1 Corrigiola litoralis | reverse complement strand
TTCCAAAAACAAAAAAAAAAAATTATAAAACAAAAACTGTTTGCAGTTTGCATTGAGGAATATGCACTATGCAGCAACAATGAATACTAGATGTCAAGGAGGCTCAGGTGATGAGGTCAACCCGAAGGCAAAAATATGCAAGAGCAGGATATCATCTATATAAGAAGATCCAGACTAAACCAACCAAATCTAGATCAACTTTTTTGGGAGAGAAGCCAAAGTCAAGGGACCAAAAGAGAAATTTATTTTCAAAGTTAGTAATATACCTAATCTGCTCAGATTCTTTTCTACTTTCTAAACATACTACAAGCTTTGTTCACTTTATACTTTGTCTCTCCCTAATCAACTTTGAAGTTTTGAAGAAGAAAAAAAACTAACACATACCAAAAAGAAGGAAATAAAAAATTTGTTGTTACAAGTATATAAATTATAAGAAATGGCATCTGAAAAAACACTACAATCCAACTTCAGATACTAGGTTCCCTAAAAAGACCAAAACATTGAGATACTACAATCCAACTTCAGATACTAGGTTCCCTAAAAAGACCAAAACATTGAGATACTAGCATTAAGTCAAAGTAAAAGAAACAAAAAAAAAAAACAAATGTGCAACTCTAGAAGTCCAACAATACATATTAAATAATGTGATCATGTGACCACCAAATGTGACAGAATTGAGATTATGATACACCAAACTTCTAAGACTATCCTTAAAATAGATGTTTAATTGATAAATATTACTTTCAAACACAACATACCTCTAACAAAAGTGCATTCGAGTTTTCAGGATCTGTAGACTCCGAAACCAGCCTAACTCTCATTAAATCAAAGATGTATAATAGGTAGTGGGTGTCTTCTCTCGCATACCTGTTAGCAAATGAATTTATACAAAATAAATACACATATAGCTGGATGAGAGCAAGTCAAATAGCTTTGATCCACAAGCAAATAGACAGATGCATATCATGTGTTAAAGAAACAAGATCTTCATGCACCAACATGTTGTCACCTGAACTTCATCTTTGCTACCACTAAACGATTCCTAGATTAATTGATATTCAGGTACACTGACACCTTTGCTGACTCAGGTGACTTTCAGGAAAATTAAAAGTTTTGCTACCTCAAATAACTTCAACAGGAACATTTTTTTTTTTTTTGACTAAACTAGAAAGTTTCTTCTAAAACCCAAATATCTGAAGAACCTGCGAGCTAAATAGAAATTATGAGAAACAATGATACAAGTTTTATCCTAATGAACAATCGTCCTGGATGCATGTTTTTAACTCCCTCCTATTGATCAAATTCCCCGCGTATTTTAAATTATCTTTGCCCTAGTGCCTGCAAAGAGGCTCCTGCGTATGCAGGGTAAAGGGGGGGGGGGTATGCAGCCTTACCCCTACATTGCAATAACACAACACAGAGGCTGTTTCTGAACGTATTTCAAAATTATGTGAGAAGGAATTTGAAAAGGGGAATTGAGTGTGTCGGAGGGAGTGCTAGAAAATACAGGTGTAAACTGGTATGAAGACCAAATAATTACTTTGTCAAGTTCATATCGTACTAGAGAAACACACTGCTCCCAATTGTGAGAAGAACACATTATACACACATGCAAACCCGAGATGTGGGGCCAGAAGATTTATCTTAAAACAGCAGATATCTTATTACATCTGAATATCTGATGATTCATATTATCAGAAAATCCCTGCCAATAATAGTAAATAATAGAGAGCATATGGTGACTGATAATTTTCAATGGTATTCAGGAGCCCCAGAACTAGATGCCTGTCCCAGCACTAAAAATAAACTCAAGCATGAGTTGAGACTTGAGAAGAGAACTAGTATCACAGCATAATGTTCATTAACATGATTCTCGGATTGCGATTCTCAGAGTTTGACGTAGGATAGAAAAGCCACAGAGTAATCAAATTCCATATGTACCTTAGCATCTCAAGCGGAAGGGGCCGCAACCTCCAATCTGCATTTTGGTATCTGCATAAAGTTTAGAGTGTCAAACTGAGTTATTATGCTTGATAAATGCCAAGAGAAAATGACCAGGCAACAAAGTAAATTACTCTTTATTAGCTGATACTCCACAAAAATGTTGGAGAAGATGTTCCAAGCTATATCTCTCCATTTGTAACACCCGTGAAGCCTAATTTCAGGGAAAATCAAAGCCTATCAGACTACGACAGATCAAGGTAATATGAAAGGGGTAAGACTAAATTCCACACAAGAACATCTACAAAACCAAAGCATTTCCAAATATCAAAATCGATAATCAAAGAACCTTTTCATGTCCTTAACAAACTTGGTAGAGGCATAACCCCAATTGTATATTTAAACACATCTACGAGCGTGTCAACATACCCTCGCCACTCTCAAATATTAAACATAGAAGATAGAGCACTTTGATTCCCTAAATAAGACGAAAACAACATGGTTTTCATCCCTTTCGCCAATTTACCATTTCAATAAGTCTAGAAACTATTGGTTTTGAGTTTTATAATCCCTGGCATGTGCTAATCATTAGAATGTGTGAACATAATACGCATCTAAACACAGTTACTCCCTTTGTCCTAAAACTTTGTTTTTTGTTTTCCTTTTTCCAAGATCCATCTTTGACTATCTCGAAAGAGTAGTTTATATATGAATATCTAGACCAAAATTTGTACTACATTATTTTGGGTCACAACTTCCCAACTCTCATTTCATTAGCATACATTAGAAAAAATGGAAGTCGAAGTCGAAGTCGAAGTTACATAAAGTTGATCATTAAGAAGTCAACTTTGACAAACATAGTAGGACGGAGGGAGTACCTTCTATGTTGCAAAACCTACGATGCAAAAGTTACTTGCCAGACATAGCACGCTAAATATGATGACACGAGAAACTCTTAACTTGAAGACAGAGTTGGAAAAAGGAGACAAGGACACTCTACATTGTCAAAGAGGTAGAGGTAAATAACAAAGTGTTAGCCTGGTGAATGAAATGAACTTTAACTGCCAAGAACTGAAACTGCTGAAAGGAAGAAAGCCAACTAAAAGGTACTAAAACTGCTGAAAGAATCTCGAAGTAGTTAAAATGAAGTGTTGAAACTGCTTAAGAAACCAAATTTGCCGAAAGGAACAGAAAGTAGTTGTAACTTATGCGAGGAGGACAGCGCCCGAGTAACCCCTGTCCAGGAGCTATCATGTGACAAGAAAATCAAGAAATCTTGTCAGACAATGCAGCAGCAATCTTGCCAATATCCTCATAAATTTGACTATTCCCTTCTTCTATCTACAGTACTGTAAACCACCAAAATAGCCAAAGGTGCCCTTTCCAAACATCAGCAAGATCCAAACCTTTGCCATCCTTCTATTTCCAAGCCCTAAGAAAATATTTAGCCTTACAAGAATAAACCAACTCATGCCAAAAATAGCTCAAGATAGAAACAACGGAGGCGGACAGAGGCCAAAGGGAAGGGTATGGGTAAGCGGAGTGAAAACTATTGAAGGTACCAACCTGTCAAACACCCTGCCATTAAGGCAAGTTTCCGGGTCAGATTATACGGGATCAAAACTATGGGACTGAAAGGGAAAGGAGCGATAACAGATACTTTTCGCCCTTGTTGTATAAAGTTAGAATTCGAGCACCATTATGTATAATGATCCCCCCCCCCCCCTTCCTTTCCTTTTGTCATACATTCCTTCTTCTTCTTGTAACCCACAAACCCACAAGAATTGGTCTTGCATGTATAAATACGACAAGATTCAACCATAATAATTTATGAAAAGCAATCAATCTCCCACCAATACCAAGAAAAAAGTAAATATTTGTAAATATAATGAGAATTGTCACACCCCGGATTTTTTTTTTTTTTTGGCATACACTATTTCCCCACAAACACAAGTCATAAATACATACACATTATCTAATGCTTTTTCGCCATATCGGGGCTATGGGAATTGAACCCAAATTTTCCATATCATTGTAACTTCTAAGTGACAGCCATTCAAAGAAATCATCTTATAAGATAAGGTAAGCATACAAACAAAAAGAGACAATGATTTTGAACATACCTGTCCAGTATCAAATAGATTGCATACATATATGCCAAAGTCTCTCTGAAGCCATTCAATATCCCTGTCAGCTCCATGCATAACCTAAGAATGCAATGCACCCATCATGATAATTATTCACATATCCTAGCAGAAGAGTAATAACACACTTAATGCCCGTCCAAGTTAGGTAGAATGGGGGTCCTCTAAGGGAGTAAACACTAATTACAAACCTTTTTCTTGGTAGGATCCTTAAAAACTTCTCTTAGATATGGACCCACATGGATCTTAAGTTTCAAAGTATCGACAACAAAATCTTCAGTTCTGGTAGATATTTGCATCAAGCAAGTCAACCCTTGGAAAGAGCGATACTGATTGTGCTCCAGATCAACCTGTAGAAAATTTTCACAAAACACCAATGATGTAATCATATGCCATAAGGGATTGAGGGGAAGGGGATTAAGGACACAAGGAAGAAAAATAACCAAATAATATGGAGGCAAATTATCCGTTAACACATAAGAATTTTCAAAATTCACTCAGCCACCCATCCCCCTCCACCATGCCTCAATAACCCTTCTAGACTACGACAGAGTAATTTATAATGTCAAAATGCTGCCTCTCCTGGGCTGCTATCATGTATAAATTTTATCTTCACTATCCTGAGCGTCATGTGATGGGAAATGTCCCTAGCCTCCAAGACCTTGTGGATGAGTAATTCGTGAGCTTTACTAAGGGGACTTTGTATACAAGATCGAGATAGGCTTCTCTTCCTCAATGAAGAAAACATTGGTGGCAAAATGAAGTTTGCATAGCCTCCTTGTCTGAGCAAGATATTACTTTATAAGAACAGACAGTAGCATCAATAGCCAAGACAGAAGCAACAGCCAATGGTCAGGCGTAATTCTGCATCGCTGACAATTGTCAAAGCTATGGCTGCAAACTCTTTCAGATAGCAGTGGTTTTGGCCTTGAACACCAAAATGCTAAGAGAGGACCAATATACAAAAATACCAAATGGCCAACACAACAGCAGAGCAACGATAATTTTAGCACAAGTAAACATCAGCAACCTTACATATACTTCCCAACAAATCAATCGGCATCAACAAGAAACATCAAGCTAATGCCACCTACCAAATTCAAATGCTACCCTACCAATAAAGCGAAACCCACCCACCAATCCACAACACAAATACGATAAAAATAACTACATGATACACATTTGCATTCCAAGTACTTACAGCAAATTCATTCACGCCTCGCAGTTTAGCTGCCAACTCCTTCAAATCCTTAACATCCTCCACCATCTTAAACGGTGTATCTTCTAGTGCGGGCGGCTTCATTGGCTCAAGAACCTCAATGTTCGTATCCACAAAATCCGAAGCAGACAACTTCTCCTATACAAAACAAAAAACCACAAAGAACAGTAAGCCAACTACTGATAAAAATACATTGTGCAACAATTACTCAAAACAAAAACTAAAACTCTTATAAGAGACCATCTAATTTTCTGTCAAAATTAGACGGGCTTGAAATGAACACTTTAACCCGATTCACAACCACCTCTACTTTTAGCTTAAAATTAGACCGTCTCTTTTAATAATTTGTGAAACATTGATAGGACAAAACTCCATTCACTAAACCAGGGTCAAACACGAAACGAACTAAAGGGTGAATAAACCTCTGTCCTCACTCCTCTCCAATACACATGCATTGCCCAACAACGAGTTTAAAACATTCACAAAGTCTTAGACAAGGTTATCTCACAATGAGACGCTTTCACAAGTAACATTGCTTCGAAATGCGCATCATTATAAAGATAGTATCACTTTTGATATCGCCTCACCCTGACGTAACCTCATGCAAGACCCACTTATACATTAATAGCACAAAACCCCACCCAATAATCAAACTCAAAACTAACCAAAGGGTAAACACCGGTCACTGTTTCGCTTAAAGTAATCATTTCATTATAATAATACTACTAAAAAGTGACCCCTTCAACCCAATTCGCGACCACGTCTAATCCTAACAACATGCAAAACACTAATAGCACAAAACTCCACTCAATAAACCAATGCCAAAATCCAAAAGTAAGCTACACTAACCAAAGGGTGAATAAACCTCGACCCGTCCTCACTCCTCTCCAACCACACATGCTGAAACGGCTGATTCGCATTATTAACAATTATATTAAACTCATCCTGCGGCTTCCTAATAGTCGGTATATGAAACGGCAACTTCGGCCTCGCCCCGCCCGTCTTCCTATCCCTCTCCACAACCCTCACTCCCGCCCCGCCCGCCACACTCTCCCCCACATCCCCCTTCAACAACGCCGCCTTCATCTTCTTCCCACACACCAACTCAAACCCGCTCTCATCAACCAACTTCCCCGCCCCACGCGCCGCATTCTCCTCCGCTTTACGCAACGTCGAAAACTCGTCACACGAAACATCGAACCTCTCCACCACCTCATCGTTCACATTCACCACCCAATCATATGACTCCTCCTCCACGTCATCGACGAAGGGGATCTCCTTCCCGCCCCACAAGCCCTTGGCGGACCCAATTTGGCGCAACATGGATTGGCTCTTCGCCGCGATTTCGTCGATCGGGGACTTGAATTCGTTGAAGTTGTAGTAGAAATGGAAGTCCTTTTCCGTCGGTAGAACCCTAGATGAGGAAGAAAGCTTCGAAATTGAGGATGAAATTGGGTTCTTTGGGGCTGTTGTTAGGGTTTTCAGGGTTTCTGATTTCTTCCGTACGGATTCGATGTTCGATTGTAATGGGTCGTCAATCTCCATTGAATTAGGGTTTTGGGTGAATCAATTGGTGAAATTAGGGTTTCTTGGGGAATCAATTGGGGAAATTAGGGTTTTCTTGATTGAATTGGGGAAATTAGGGTTTTCTTGATTGAATTGGGGAAATTAGGGTTAGGGTTTAAGGAGTTAGGAGAGTGTTGTCTTGTGGTCTGTGCTACTAGTGTTGAGTAACGGTGTTTTTCTGTTTTAACCAACTGATAATAATAAAGTGAAACGTTGAAAAGATAAATTAATTATTTTAGGGTCAACATTGATTAAATTAAAATTTTAAAGAAATTGTTTTTCTTAAGTAGGCATGGTAAATGGGTCATTTAGTCGGGTCAATTCAAAATTTTGGGTGAGCGTTGGATAAATTCGGATCGACATTTTTTCGAATTTGAAGTTCTACTAATTTTAGGATCAACATTGATAAAATTAAAAAAAAAACCTTTAAGTAGACATGGTAAATGGGTATATGGTCGGGTCAATTTGAGTCAGACAAATTGTTAGGTGAACGCTGGGTGATTCGGGTCTTGGGTCAAGATTATTCGAATTTGAAGTTCAAGTTAATTTCGTGCGGTTATTGCTTTGATGTTGGAGAAGTGTAGAGATTATACCTGACTTGTTTCACATATTAAAGGAATCAAGTATCGTTTATGGGATGAAGAAACCTGATAGTGTTTGGTGCTAAGATTTTGTCTTCACAAACTGATATTGCCAGTCCATGTCAAACCCCCTTATATCGGTTTGTGATACCACTTTGCTCATCTGATTATTTGACCATACATGATACTTGATCAGCTCGTATTAATTACCAAAAATTAAAAATAATTAGACACACACAATCGTCCCTCATATACTAGTAGTCATATGCCTCCATTACCATAGTTAGGGAGCGTTTGGTTTAAGCTCCGAAATGGAAACGGAATGGAATGGGTTAAGTTATAGGAGTGGAATGGTAGCAAAAGTTGTTACTTGTTAAACTTATTTGGTTTACTAAAAAAAGAAGAGAATCATTCTTCAAGTAAATACAAACTTAATGGTTCATCTTCTAATTAAAAAAACTTCAACACCTCTCTCCTCCCTCTTCAATACAGTTTGACCACCGTTGACTGGTGCCTCCGGTGACTTTTCTAATCAATATTACCACAATTTAATCCAAATTAGTCAACTCAAATATCCATCAAAACTTGTAGATTTAGAACAGTTTTCCTTTTTTCGAAAAGAGAAGGGCAACCAAGGTGGGACGGCGGCGCCGTGTGGTGGCGGCGAGAAGCGACCGTCAGGATGCGGTGGGAGCTAGACAGGAGAAAACAAAGGAGAAAGAGAGGAGAGAGAAATGGAAGAAAAGGGGGATTGGTGGCAGAGGAGAGCGGTCGTTCCTCAGCGTCGCCGGTGAGCCGCACTACGTGGTGGGTGGCGGGTGATGGGTGGTGGTTGGGGTGGCGAGGTAGTGGAGGGGAGGTGGGGGAGGAGAGAGAAAATTAAAGAGGAGGGAATGAAGTTTGTTACCATGGGTGAGAGAAGGGTAATATTTGGGGGGAGTTGAATTGAGGAGAGTAAGGGAGTGATAAAATAAAACATGTCAAACAAACTACTGCAAAGGAAGTGGAGAGATTCAATCTGTTACTTGATGGCTAAAATGACCATACCAAACGGGCCCTTAATGGGAGCATAATCTTTTCATCTTCCCCACATATAACCATGCATGACCCTTAGTATTAGGTATGACATCCCAACCCCATACCTTTTAAACCCTATACTTGATTTCAAATTGGATACAAGAGTTGAACTAAACATGTGACACACGAGGTTAACTATATTTTTTTTAATTTATGTGGTGTTAGCATTTTTAAACATAAGATTAGGATGTGGTTCGATGGATTTTTTTCATTTTTTCTAAGATAGAGGTTAGTGAGAATTTTTGCGCGTGTTTGCTTAATTGTTGTTTTATGTGCGCAAGTAGCTAGAATTCCAACAAAACCGTGAGTAGGAGGAGGATTATTGTGCGAGAAACTCTCCTCTCTCTGTAGAATTAGTTTAGAATACTTTCTCTTTCCTTCGTCATGGGCAAGAAAAAGAAAATTAATGTCCCAAAAAAGATTGTTAACACAGGAATAAAAGTATTGATTCTCATGAAGATCCACATAAACTCATCAAACATTTGAACTTTGTGCCATTAATCCTCATCCTAATGATAAACCTGTCTCTAATGACGTAAAGAAAACCAGACCTATCTTTGAGCTCGTGCCCATTCCTCCAATGAACCTCGAGGAATCTGACTCTGATACCGATGAACATCAGAGTGGGTGGGTGGCAACTCTTAGGAGGAGTTTAGGTGGTGCTGCATCTAAGGAGAGGACCATCACTACTACAAAGACCCCCCCCCCCCTTTTAACAACGGTTCCGTGTTCTCAAAGACCACGGTTATAAACCGTAGTAGGAAGGGCCGTAGTCGTTATGCTGACTACGGTTATGAAAAGCGTAGTCTTTGTGCATCAAAAAGACTACGGTTCTCCCAAAACCGTAGTCTTTTTGCGCATAAAGACAACGGTTCTCCAGAGAACCATAGTCATTTTTACCCAAAAAAAACCCACAGTTTTAGAGAGAGAACCGTAGTCTTTTTGACCCAAAAGACCACTGTTTTTCCATAATCGTGGTCTTTGTGACCCAAAAGACCACGGTTTTTTCCATTACCGTATATGCTTCGTAAATAAATTAATTTACTAATTAGATTGTAAAATACAATATTCATTGTAACCATAAGGATTACATCAAAACCACATATAATTAAAATCAATATACACACAGTAGACACTATACATAGAGAACTTCACGCTTTCACACTCAACATGGCGTGGTGGTGGCTTTCGATAAAGGTGGCTGGGAGTTCTAGCTTGGTAGTGTTTTGCGTGTTAGGCTGTGAATATTGCGTGGTTGGGCTTGCGTTTTGAGCTTGGGTGCTTACTTATGCTACTTGATCATAATTGGTTTTGTTTGAGGAAAATGATAAATCATACTTACCCACCGGATAATTACCATTATTGGCGGGCCGACGATACTGAAATCTGAAATGGCAGTACTTAATTTAATATGGCGGTATAACATGGAGTACTAGCGTGCTCTTTTTGTTCCAGCGGTACTAAAGGAATACTAGCTACACAAAATTTAGTACGCCTTTTTTTTCCTTTTTTTTCTGATTTGCCCTAATTGTGCCATGATCCTCCGTTCTTATATAAGGGGACCTCTATTCATTTGAGAAAAATAAGTTTTTCATCATTCTTAAAGGCTTCTCTTCTCTAATGCTTTTCGTAAACTGTTTAAAGTTCATGCGATTTCGGGTTCTCGAGAAACGTGACATGAGGGCTGCCAGTTAGAGATTCGTTCCTAAGATAGTATTGTGCTAGGTATAAAGTTATACCGTATGAGGGTAAAAAAAAAAATTGGTCACTAGTTTTGATATCAATATGTATCATGGACATTAAAAGAAGAATCTTGCAAATAGTGTAGTGTGTATTTTATTGTATTATTGCGTGATTTATTGGTGGATGCTCCCGAACTCTTATGTAGATTGGTGTCTTCATAAATGGAGTCATAACTTAACATCTTGGTTCGTTTATAGCCTTGGTGTTACGTTTGTTTAATTAAAAGAAAAATGAATTTATGTAGAATATACCCTTGGACTCTCCACTTAGATTGTCCTTGAGATCGACGTCTTCCTTCTAAAACCTTTGAACTTGGAACTTATGATCATCATCCCTTCGACTTGTCCCATCGGTTTATGGTCTAAGTTTATAGTTCAAACGGTTTTTTCTTGTTTTATAAATATAAGGTGGCGACTTATAAATTCGGATGTAATATGCCATTGTCTTAACGATGGAACATCAAAAGCTCGGGGTCCTTACACCAGGTATCGTTCAAAGAAAATACTTTGTTCACATGTTACCCCTCCATTTGAGTTGTAACGACTATTTCGGCTTAGTCTTGTATTAAGAAAAAACTAAGCTTTTGATATATGAATATGAGAGTTTCTTTTTCTTTTGGTTATAAAATAGTATCAAGTGAGTAGTGATCACTTGTGGTGGGACCATTTGTTATCCTCTTTCATTGGTGTTAATCTGTATCTACATGATTATAAACTTTTACTAACTATTATCTTAAACTCTCAAAGAAGTGATGTGACTACAAGTATTGAGTGATGATTCACATTCTGCAACTTTAGAGACAAACTTTCATAACATTTGAAACACAAGGTCAACAAAACATGACTAGACACAATAAACGGGTGACCAAGGACAAGATGTTCACTAAACAAAATAATAACCAAGTAATTGCCAAAATGTTTTAAATTCTTGAGATTTCAAATTTGTACTCTTGATTAAGACATTCAAAGTCTCATTCCCTTAAGAGAGAAAAAAATATGTAACTTTACTCTTGATGGATCAACAGCTTCAAGAACAATTGTCATTACAGGTAAAAATGGTTAGACGGTAAAGCATAGTTGCAGCAACAACCAACACTTGGCTACCTGGGACATCATAAAGAATGTCTACCCATTATGTTTATGGCATGACATTGTATTAGATGTTTAGAATGGTAAAGTAGTCGTTACAATTCAAATAGAGAGGTACTTCGTAACATACTAGCATATGCACAACATATATATTTGGGATTTTCTCTTGTGTAATCCTGTACTATACACGAAAATCCAAAATACCCTCTGTTTTTTCGACTAATCCAAAATACCCTTGAGGTCGAATTTTCGACCCAAAA
>CAAKMY010044204.1:0-10974 GCA_901111285.1 Corrigiola litoralis | reverse complement strand
TATTAGTGGCATGGACCATTGGTCCCGAACCACCTAATAATTTCCTCCCCCCTTCCCCTTGCAGTCTTCCCTTGTAATATTAAAATTAATAAAATCAAAGCACATAAATAAAACAATAATAAAAGTAAACCCAAAACAGGCAAATATCTCTCCATACTCGTCACACACATCATACTCACTGTCATACATACTTACATACACCCACCTCCCTGGCGCCGCCACAATCTCCGCCCACTCCGGCGAATATTCCCCAGATCCCCGATCCATCAACTTCGCCGCGGCTGCTGGGGTAGGTTGCTATTGGCGCGCACTAACCCCACATGAGATCGACCACTTCTTGCCGATAACACAAACCCACTCCCCCCCCCTCCCTCCCTTTCGAGGCTTGGTAATTCTTTTTAGGTTTTTATTTTTATTTTATCATATATATATATAATTACAGCTTTAATTGTGAAATGTTACTTTTTTGTATTAGGGTTTTATTCTATTTTTATTAGTGCTTTTATTGTAGTTGGTGATCTTTGGCTGAGAAATGTGCTTGTTCATCTAGCTGTTTTGTGAGTTTATGTTGTATGGTGTAGTTTGGGTTGTTAAGGTTGGTATTTACGGGCCGTAGGTATTGTAGTTTTGTTCAAGTAGTGAATATAAGAGCGTATGATCGTAAAATGGAAAGTCTTGTATGAGACCGTCTAATTTTAAGTTAGAATTAGGCCGTTTCTATTAATGATTCGTGTTCGTAAAAAGCGCGAAATGAATGGATGGTGGGGCGTTAGTGCGCGCTAGTTTAGTGTATAAACCTAATGCGAAGTATTATGATTTAAGGCTTCCAAAGAAATTTAAGTAGCTATTTGTGATTTGATGTATGGTGTAGCTTGGTTGTTAATGTTGGTATTTACGGGCTTTCGGTATCGTAGTTTTGTTGGAGTAGTGATCATAAGAGCGTAATACGTAAAATAGAAAGTTTTGTATGAGACCGTCTAATTTTAATCTGTTTGTGATTTGTGTTCGTAAAAAGCTTGAAACGAATGGATGGGGAATTAGTGCGCGCTAGTTTAGTGTATAAACCTGATGCGGAGTATGATGATTTAAGGCGCGCCAAGAAATTTAAGTTGATGATCTATGGTTGATACTTATACTTCTTGTCTAGCTGTTATTACTTGATTATTGTAGTTTGGCTGTTAATGTTGATAGATGTATGCGCTGTCATAGTGTCAATATCGTAAATTTGTTCGAGTATTGATCGTAAGAGGCTACTTTTCTAAAATAGAAAGTCTTGTATGAGACCGTCTAATTTCAACTTAAAATTATACGTGTTCGTAAAAAGCGTGAAATGAATGGATGGGGCGTTAATGCACAAGTAGATCTTCTCTCTCAAGACCCACTGTGTGTAACCCTAATATTATGATTGAAGCCTTGAAGGCATCCCGAGAAATTTAAGTTGCTGTAAACGCCGACAATTCACACTTGATTGGTCCTGTCAGTCTGAACAATTGATGACCATGATAATGTAGGTTGTGTAGCGTAGTCTGCTGAGGATGAACCTGCAGCCGACTGGGCAGCCGAGATCTTCGGCCAATGGTTTCAGTCGGCGTAGAGTTGAGAAAGATAACAAATTGCAATTTCCCAGTAGGGTGCCAAGTGGAGGTAAAGATCACTAACCCGCGTGCTCTACTGATTTGTGCCGTCTCGTCGTACTAATTGTGTGTTTGATTTTAGGCATTACAAGTGGCAGTAAAGGTGGTGGAGGGTCCGAGAGTCTTTCACGAGATCGTCTAGTGTTTTTGACAACCTGTCTTATTGGACATCCTGTCGAAGTCCATGTTAAAAACGGATCTGTATTCTCCGGAATTTTTCATGCGACTAACACCGATAAAGATTTTGGTATGTTTCGGAAATGTGAATCTCTTAGATGATTCTGCTCTGTTTGCTTCTATAAATTTATTTGCGTCTGTTTCACATGCAGGTATTGTCTTAAAAATGGCTCGCTTGACGAAGGATGTATCTTTGAGAGGCCAACAGGCTGTTTCTGATTCAGGAAGCAAGGCTCCATCAAAAACTCTTATAATACCGGCGCACGAACTTGTGCAAGTTGTCGCTAAGGTCCGTCTCCCTCTTTGGTATTAAATTTAATTATAATATGAGATGGAATTTATCAGTGAACTTCAGAGCTGTTGTTCATAAGGAATTCTGCATTCGAATGTTTGCTTGCTAAATATATGATGATGGGACTCATATGCAGCAGTAGTCTAGTGAAAGTGATGAAAAACACGATTCTCATGTTCTTCGTTGTTTCTGGCAGGAGTTGCCTATTACCATGGATGGCGTATCAAATGAGCTCCAAGGTGAAAATCAGCAGGATATCTTGCTGGACTCTTACATATCTCAATCTCGTCACGTGGAGTTGGGAAGGCAGCTGGAACCTTGGATGCCAGCTGAGGATGATCCACGGTGTCCTGAGTTGGAAAACGTTTTTGACTCCCCTTGGGCTGGGTTTGTTATACTTACTACTGCATCCATATTTTGCTATATTCCTGTTCAACTCCTTGGTTTACTTTTTTTATTTTTCAGTCTTCCAGTTAGGATTTTCAAACATATGCGTATTAAGTCATCCGAGGTTACTGTTTTTTAAAGTGTTTCAATATTTGAGCTTGAGCATCATACGGAAATGTACTTGTTTTTTTCCAGGAGGAGCTGGGATCAGTTTAAGGTTAATGAGACATTGTTTGGTGTAAAAAGCACATTTGATGAGGAACTCTATACAACAAAACTAGAACGGGGTCCTCGAACAAGGCAGTTGGAGGAGGAAGCCTTGAGAATAGCCAGGGAAATCGAGGGTGAGGAAACTCATGATCTTCATTTAGCGGAGGTGAGGTTCATTAGATTGTTCATCCAATTTATTTGATTTTCAAACTTCTGAATCTTATCTGTTAAATATGGATCATATTTTTCAGGAAAGAGGCGCATATCCCCATTTGGACTTTGATATTGACGAGGAAACTAAGTATTCAGCAGTCTATAGAGGCATGGACGACAGCGGGTTTGCGGATGAGGATGTGATGTCGAATTCTAATGACCTAGAAACCTTTGGGGATTCTGTTGGGCCTCCATTTGGCAGATCCTTTGCTGACGTCACAAGTGGTAGAAGCAGCAAGTTTTTTGAAGGAGGTAGGCTCCCCTTTGGATCTTCAAAGGTAATATTTCCAGTTCTGCTTGTAATTTTATTGATCATATGGCACAAATTGTGATGTATAAATGTCACTCTGGATGTTGGTGCATCAACTCTCTTTCATATTTGTAATTTACTGGCAAAACAAGAAATATGACATGACAAAAGAAAATCGATGACCTTTGTTTTTCTCGATAACGAATGTTATAAAGACGAAGGATAGAATAAAACATAAAGAGGACAAGGGCTCTATGTTAAACTAAAACTTCCTAATTGAGAAAGCCCCTCCTTGTTTGTTTAAATTGCATCTTTTTCTACGAGTATGTTTGAGACACTTGTTTGGGCTCTTGCGTCAAACAAACTAAACTTTTGGATTGTAGAAGCTAGTCTTGAACACATGTGTCATCTACTTTACTACCAAAGATACCAAATCTAATTGATTTCGGAGGCTGTATACCCGTGGGAGCTGGCAAAATACCATATGCCTTGGACCCCTCGACATCCGAATCACCATTTAGAATGATATCTGCATTGTTAATCCTCGTGATTGATAAATGAGTTTGAACGAGTGATACGTAGCTTGTTAAATCTGGAAAGCCCTAATGCATATGAGCATTCTCAGGATTGCCTTTGTACATTATGTAAATAGTAGAACATGATTAATATTTCTGAAGAGAGCTTCCTAAAATTGTATTTTTAAATCAATTACTGCAACGAACTCCTAATCAAGAAAGCATATAATGAAAAATTTAAAGCTAGTTTCTTATTATCATTACGACCAATGTCTTCTGTCATTATTCTTGGTCTGAACTCTGAAGTGCTTGATTGTTCTGGAATGGAGCTACTGTTGTGAAGGTGCAAGTGGTGAGCAGCGAGAATACTTCAAGATTTGTATGCTTGGTCTTTGCTATAATGTTTGCTTATTAGATACTTACCAACACAAGTGGTTGTTCCTTTTGGCTTAGATGCAGAGTGCTCCCAAGTGGCCCCTATGGCCCTGCGAATGTCAAATGACCCCGGTCAATTACTTTTAGGCTTAGAATCCCTCAAAATTTGGTGTACGTTGAGAACTTCCGGTAGAATACTTGATGCTGGCCATCGAGCTAGTCAGATTGTAGTTTACCTTAGGTATAGATTCAAGTCTGTGTGATGCCTATATATGGACACTGTTTCTTGAATATGGTGATCAAAATTTGGGAAGAAAAACTCTTATTGTGTGTTGAACCCTTTAATATGCGAACACTGCTTCATGAACACAATGATTTCAATTTTTTTATCAAAGTACTTCAAAAATTTTATGTCGTAGTTGAAAACAAACAAACACTTGCTGTATTTCATTTTCATGATTACCATTTTCAAACAAGTTCTGTAGGGTTTATTCTCTTTCTTATTGTGCAACGTAGTTATGGGCATAGCTTTTGACTGACTCTCTCATGACTAGGTTGTTGGTTTACATTTTTTGTATTTTCCAAGACTTCTCTGTGTGTGGATAAATTCAAAGTTTGGGTCACCCATCCATCTCAATTCTATTCTACACAATAAATTGACAAGTTCATACCCCTCTGTAGGACTGTTTGTGTTTATTCGCGGAAAAGACACACCGTTGAGGAATTGTGTCCTATTTTAATAGACCCTCCTAGTCTTTGATTTATTTCGGAATATCCCAAAGATAGGATTATATTTTGAAGATGACTTGGTGATAATTGACATATGTTTTCCTCCTCAGAAAGTTTGGGTGGGTGGGAAAGGTAGTTGTTAAGGCCAGAAAGGTGTAGTTGCCCGCCCGCCTTTTGTTTATGCTGTTTGTGCCTCCTAAACTTTTGCACTTTAAAAGCTTATCCTATGGAGTCATTCATGTTTTTGACATGTTAATGATGCATACTTTATGCAGGAGGAAATACAGTCAGCCAAATATAATGCGAACTCTGAACTGTACTGTTCTGGCTCTCTGGCGTCCGATCAAAATTTGAATGATGTTTGTGGTTTGGAAGACGATGGCAGGTATCTCTATCTTCTGGTGGTTATATTCAGATTAGACTGCACATAACCTGTCTCTATGGCTGTATAGCATTACTGTAGTGAGTGGTAATTTTTGAAATTTTCTTTTCATCATTGTTTAATTGTAGGGCACAACAGAATCATACTGATGAACAGGAAGGAAAAGCATACGTTCAGGAGCCTGTAAGGACACATTTCAAATTTTGTTTTCTGACTATTGTCTTACTTTTCCAATCCATGTTCTGTCGTCTAATTGCTTTGCAACATTTCTCTGGCTTATGTTTGTATTGTCCTTTTTTTTTTTAATCATGCAGTTTAATGAGGAAGTTCAGGCAGCAAAACCTGATGGTGAGTTACGTACCTATATCTTGTTTACTGCATTAGTTGTTGACGCATGTGCCTTGTGTATGTATCTTAAACTTGTCTTTTTTTCTTTTTTATTTGTCTTAAAACTATTTGTGTAAGTCTTTTTTCTCTGAAGATTTGTCCTAAAAGCTTTATTTAGTTATTTAAATTCTCGTTTTCTTTAAAAATGTGGGTCTTTTTGAAACAATCTCTCTATTGGAGTAGGGGTCAGACTGCATGTATCTAGACCCTCCCTCCCCGACCCTGTCAGTAGGGATCATACTGGGTTGTTGGTGTTGCTGCTTTGGAATGCATATGTTGTTTTCCCTTTATACTTGAGTATAATGTATAATGTGAGTATATTTATCATTTTCTATATTACTTAAATTATACTCTCGACTACTCCATATATTGCTTGTTCTTGTTTATTTACAATGATTTTGAGGAGTTTAAAGTTAGAACGTGTTGCAAGCAACCTTCCCAGGACATTTTCTTATCTCCTTCTGAGCCATGTTATGACATGAGGCTCCATTGAGTTTCATTTCTATTCAAGTTTCCAAGGGAGTGAGGCGAATCTTTGTTGGTAGGTTGATGCATTGGTACCTGACTTGCTTGTTGTCGGTAACTATAAGGAGACAGAGTGGAAGACCAAAACAATTTTGTTTTGTTCTTAATGAGAATGGGTTGGGAATCTGGTTGTGAATGTTGTGAAAAGACGACTCCAGTTTATTTTCAGGATGTTTTGGTGCCTGGCTGTCCTGCCTTCTTCTAGATTTCAGAATTGTATTAAAAGAAAGTTGCTGGTATATGTGATTGATGGTTATTGTGGATTCAATTTTCAGAAAGTTCCAAGTTTGTAAGGTTGAAGGTGTGGAGTGTGGTGGTGTCTGGGGATTTTACAGATTGACGGAGATCTTGAGTGTGATTATTCTATTGTTAGGATAAAGAGAAATGACTTTTAGGGTGTTGATAATCTACGGAGGAAGTGATGTGAGCTTATTTTGCAAATAGAGAAAGCTTGACAAAGAAAGTTGAAACTACAATTGTTAGAGGGAGTCAGGGAGCATGTTTTTTCTTCTATTTAATTATTTACTGGAAGGGGCTGAGGGAACTAAACATTAAAAGTGATAGTGATGCAATCGTAAGGGATTAAGATGCCTTAATAGTCCCTGGATGCAACCTTTCCAAGGACAAGTAAATCGTGGGGAAGGTATGGTTTTATTTCCATCTCAGGCCAGTAATTGATATATTGAATGTCCTTGTATAACGAAGGAGACTACTGGTTTTCTAGGCTCTAAGTTGGAGTGTTTTTTAGATGTTATATGGCCAATTTTATTTTATTATTATTTTTTTTTTATCTAGGTGGGACTTCCAAATGATTTGCAAGCTATGCAAATGTTTGATATCAGGTCGTAGGAGGGAGGTTCTGAATTTCAACAAGGCTTGAGTGTATATTCTTAGAGTTAAGACCATTTTTTATTTGGTCAAAATGTTATGTGAGGCTATGTTACTCGGACGTGGGGATACGGGTACTGGTACGACACTCGTACGGGTATTTGACTCGTCAAATTAAAAAATTGAAGATTCGCCAACTCGGGTCAACGGATACGGCGACTTGGTCAAACGATAGTTAGAAAAAAATAAATCTAAAATAGTCGAATAATGTTAATTTTTTTAATTTTTGGTGCATGAGTAATGTTGATTGTTTTCTTTTTGCTGCCGGGTAATGTTGATTTGTTGTGGGCTTTAAAAGAAAAATGGGAAAATATTGGTTTTGTGCAAGGACTACATGTTGTATAAGCCTATTTGTGTTCTTTTAAGTACAATTTTGAAGTTCGGAGTTAAAACCCAGCCCATGTAGCTTCAAAGTCTGGCTAGTAAAAAAAAAAGTAATACACAACTAATAACAGAGAAGAGAGAAAAGGAGAGAGAAAAAAGAAAAAGAAAAGAATAGCAAGATAGGGAGAGAGCATCAAGAGAATGGAGATTCCGCCGACCACCACCGCCGATACCACTGCCGGAAAGACCACACCACGAAGATTCCTTTCTACTTTTCTCTCTTTCGTCTTCTTCCTTCTACTAGATTCAGAATTTGAAACCCTGAAAGTTCAAAGGATCCGTTCCCGTACCGATCCGGCTCCCGTGTCACACTTTTTAGCCGAGTCGGAGTATCTTAGATTGTGAGGTTCGGTTCACTGTTTTTCTTTAGTCTAGTTTTCTTTTTGCTGGCTATGGCTAGGTTGGAGTGGCTGAAAGATGGGAGAAAACTATTTAGGAGCTTTATTTTGCCGGTTTGGGAAGTAGAAGATGGTGGAAATGGGTCTCATTTAGCTTTTTGCATTTCTTATAACCTCATTGAATGTGCTTCCTAACGAAGGAGACTACGGATTTTCTACGCTCTAAGTTGGAGCATTTGTTGGATGGTCTTGGCAAATCTTGTATCTAGGTGTGACTTAGGCTTTAAATTTTTTTAATGAGTGTTGGTTCTTGGAGTGACGTCCATTTTTCTTTTGGTCAAAATGTTATTAGAGGTTTATAACTGATCTTCTTTAGTATTTTTTTTTTTGTTGGCTGTGGCTAGGTTGGAGTGGCAGATTAACGGGAGAAACCTATTAGGAGCTTTTTGTTTGCCTAGTTGGTAAGTAGAAAATGGTGGAAAGGGGTCATGTTTTAGCTTTTGGGAGTGATCATTTCCCTTTCCCTTGTATTTCTAAATTCTAATAACCTCATTGGATATGCTCCGTCTTCCCCCTTTTTGGTTAGCAATTGAAATTCTTCTTATGGATGAACTTGCGAGGTTAATTCAAGATGATATACCATGGTTTTTGGTGTTTGCATGCAGATCATTCTGATTCAGTAAGGCGCTAGCAGATGTTGGGGTTAGGGTTACGTTGGAATTGTGGAGACACGTTAGAACCATAAGGGTTCTAGACTAAGTAGAAGCAAAATGAATACACGAAGTTGCAAATGTGGCTATGGCAGAAGTGACCTGAGATGACCAAATTGTTTTCTAGGGTTTCATAATTGAGAAAATGGGGAGTTGGATGGGGATTTGGGTCATAGACTCAAGGTAAAGGTTGGTTTATATGGAGATAAGCGATTGGGATTTTTACCGGGGTATACTTGGATATTAAAAGGAAGTTTCTACCACACAACAATTAAGCATGTTTTATCATGTGTCACATAATGTTGGCCGGTGACTAAGTGCCATATCTAAGAGATGCACATGTCAGAGGTGCATATGCTTTGTTGGATGTGTGAAACTTTTACCTATTGAGAATCACATGAGCATGTAAAGAAGAGAACATATGATGTACCTCTTAGGAGGGTTGTTGGATGGAGCAATGAAGATGTAGTGAGGGATAGAGAAAGATGTAAGATGACGTGAGCATGAGTCATCGTGAGAGTCTGACTTTTGAATGAGGCTGGTGTGGGGGGGGGGGGGGGGGTTATGTCGATGATGGTGCCTATATCTGTTTTTATTATGATCGCTCTTTGATTATATTTTTGCTAACCTGTTTTTAAAAATTATTGTTTAAATAATATTAATTATCAGTGTCTTTCTACAGATTTTTTCTAATGACGATTAAAGGTCTTCTGGGTGACAGAGACTGGATAAAGGAGTGATTCTCATGAGAACAGGCTTTTATGTTTTGTGTTATATTGGTCTGATGATAGTTCTGCTGTTAAAGCAGCTATATACATGCAAAACAGACTATAGGCCTTCCCTTATTATAACTGGAAGACTTTGAACAACTATTTGTTTAATCCAACACTCCAAGTCTAATTTTCCTTTTCTTTGCTGAGGTCTTGGAATGGAAACTCTTATATTTGACATTTCCATGTAAGAAGTCGCAAAATGTCTATTCTTTTTTCTTTTTGTTCGTGGGGGGGGGGGGGGGGGAGCAAAATGGTTTTTGCGAGCCTTGGGACTGCTTAACCGTTTTGTAGCCTCTATTGATGAACGATGATTGACAGATTGAATTTCTCTATTGAGCATTCAATCATTGTTGCTCAGGGATTCAGGCCATGAACTCTTCTATGTACAAAATAAAGAGTAATCATCATATTTAAGACAAGCAGAGGTGTTGATGTTTATGTGATGGGTAAGACAATGGATTAATCTAGTAACAGCCTAGGTATCACAAAACGTTCAGCCTTGTTTTCCTGTTCCCGAAGTGTTTCGGATGAAAATTTACCTGCATATGAAACATCTACGGGATGTTAGTAGTCTAGCATAATGATCTACGTTCCTTTTTATGGGATATTGGAGAAAGAGAGGGGGTGGGGGTAAGTGTAACGGTATATCTGGTGGCCTTCTAGCAACCTAACTGGCTTCTCTTTTTCTCAGCGATTACTGTAATTTGTTTGACCAAACTGAAGAAGGATTTTTTTTTCAACATTGCATATGTTGAGATGTTTTTTGCTGATCTTATGTAGAAAGTGTTTCCCAACTCAAGGTGTTCATTATCCATTACTAATTGCCATTGAAAAACTCTTGTCCGTAACAATTCCTGTATAATATTTCAGCCTTGGGATCTATGTGGTTGATTGGAGCCCTAATCCCTGGCTAGCAGTAAAGTTTTGTGGTTTGAGGATCCATTGGCTGCCTTCTACCCGTGCCTTGTTTGTAACTGTCTCCGGCATGCTTGAGTCTCGTCGTGGCTGGAGTCGTTTCTCGGCCCTTCTCTATTTCTGTGCACACCAATCACCTTTAATTGCGTTCAATGATATATATGTGTACAAAGTGTTTGTCTTGGATAAGCTTGTATGTGACCTGATTGTCTCGAAGCATTTTATTTTCTGTTGCAAAGTGGCGCTGTGTGATGACATTAGAGAGAAAGTGACGCTTTCGTTTTGACATGCTACTAGTAGTTTATTCGTCAAAAGAACGTCTTCTGGATTACACTTTTCATATACTTCAAAGTTGAAATTTCTTGTTAAAAAATTTTTCGGATTGGGTCCAAGCACCAGCATTTGGTGCAACACCTGCATTTTGCTGTTCAATTAGAGTTGCTTTTGGGAGTATGATTTCTTTGACATTTTCGATTGGAAAAACTCTAGGCCATACAAACCAATAAAAGTTTTTGGCAATGTTCTGAAAATAATCCAAACTAGTATATCTTGTAGGGTTTGTTGAGAACCCTATAATAATGTGCTTTTGTTTTACATGAGGAGAGTCGAAAATCTTTGGGAAATTCTCTAGAATGCCCTTGAGGTTTGAAAAAGTCAGAATACCCCTCTGTTATTTCGAAAAAGCCAAAATGCCCCTGAGGTCGATTTTTCGACCTAAAATGCTCTTAATGAGGATGAACGTTTGTTTTTCACTGAATTCCGTTAGATTAGTGATTTAGAACGGTATTATTTAACTAAATGAATAATTAAAAAAAGGATTACCTTATTTTCTTTTATTTTCCTTTTTTTCTTTCCTCCTCTCAACTTCCCTCCTCCCCCCACCCCTTGTT
>CAAKMY010044203.1:29099-49898 GCA_901111285.1 Corrigiola litoralis | reverse complement strand
TAAATCTATTAAAAGGCGTTGTGATAACAGGAGGCTGCCACATGGGATGCTACTTGGCGTCCAATCACCGCTTACATGTATAAATGGGACCCATATATTAGTAATTAAATGTACCCATATAGTTAAAGTAAAAAAAAAAAGGAAATTCATAATGATAATTACCACACTTTCATAGCAATAATGAATAATGAATAACATCATGTAACTTATTTAATCATGTAACGATAAATTTATTAATCATTACAATTACTATTAAAAAGTTTTTCAATTTTTTCATTTCTATCAAATACCAAACAAGAAAATAATAACATGTTATTCATGCTTAGTCATGTTAAAATAAAGAAAATTATAGTAGTGTAAAATAATCACATAGATTGAGATATTACAATTAATTTCAAATACCTATGTACGGCCACAAAAGAGAAGCTCAACTAAAAAAAAAGAAAAAAAAAACATAAATTGAATGTTTAAACTTATGCAATTGTTATTAATTTATTTTTAAATAACTAATAAGAGAAACTTTACCTTATAAATAGTTTCGTGCTCTGTGATCTTTCAATCATTTTGCCTCCTTCTATGTTATTCGTGAGTTAAAAAAAATCATACCATCATTGTCATTTATCAATGAGTCTATAATAATTGTGTCAAAATATTATTTGATATTAGTATAATCTATAACACTACCGTGCATCGCACGGGCCAAGAACTAGTAAATATGTAAAACACGTGGGTACAAGAACGACTAGAAAGTTCAGGTCCTAAAATAAAAGGTAAGAGTATTAAAGTGAAATATTAATATATTTAATATACAATGTTTATATTTAAAACAAAAGACAGAGGTTTCAAAGTGTTGTCCTTTCAAAAAAAGTATGTTTCGAAGTCTCATGCCATGCATAAGTCCATATCACATAACAAATGATGTCCCATACTACGCGTTGTTTGTTGTCTTGGTCACGTCCACGTATGATGGCGTCCTCTTCGACAAATATGACTTCATCCTCGAGCATGAGCTTAGTTCTAATGGGGTGGGGATTGGTGGGGAAAGGGTAGGGGATAGATCGAGAAACAAGTATTTAAGTAGGGGAGGGGGAGAAAGAGAAACGTGAATAAAAGGGGCGGCAGTGCGGCGAGGAGGGGGGTCAACTGGGCGGTGTAGGGCACTAATGAGGGTGGGTGGTGAGGAGAGAAGAGGTGAATTAGTGTTAGGATATGGTCTTACCATAAACTTTTGGTGAGACTTCTCACCCAAGTTCCACTTTGTTTAAATATATACTTATCAAACAAAGAAAAGTCCCTTATGAACAATTGGACAAGGAAAAAAAATCCTTAAATAGAAATTTTCCACTTTCCTTTCCTTTTCAAATATGTTATTTCTTTCATGTTCCTACATTTATCTAGATTTAGTCCAAATCATACTAGGATAAGATGGCATCACGGTAGGAATGAGCTTTCCATTTACAGTATTTGAAGTACTCACCCTCAACCTTAAACAATTTGGTTTACAACTTCAAAATATCTAGTCACAAGTCAAGTTAATTTTGTCATTTTTTATCAACACTTCAAAATACTTGACTAGTGTAATGATTTCAAAATGATAATGTTGTAATTTAAAATAAAAATGTTATATTGAACACTTTTCCAAACCCTTTACAAGCTCATCCAACTTAATTTAGAACCGTCTCACCCCAAATTTAGCAAATTTGTTCCTATATTTGCAACAAGAAGATTAAAAATAAAAAATAATAAAAAACCATTCGTGAATTAGTACCCTTTTTTTAATTGTGATTAATATTTTTTACTTCCTATATATTTTGGTCATAAGACAAAGACAAGCCTCTCCATACTATGGTTTAAGATACAAATCTCGCATATATGAGTTAAAATGAGACCAGTACAAACTCTCAACTACATAGTTTATACTTGGAACAAAAGAGCTCTAAGCAATTCATATATTCCTAACATCATTCATCTATTAAGTTTCCCTTGATTTTTTTTTCGGGATAACTTAAGGTAGGTAATTTATACTTTACACAAATTATTAAAATGACTAATGACCGGTCTTTTTATTTTTTTTATTAATATTAGACTAGTCATTAACACTCTATTAAAATATTATAATGTTATATAAAAAATTAATTAATTTATATAAATAAATAAATAAATGCTATTAAAAGGCGTTGCAAGCATGAAAACGTGTCAGGTCGCAAATGGTGTCACACTAGTTTCCAAGTACAAACAAAAGTAGGATTTGACGAGTAGATACAAAAGCAAATCCCAAAAATAGAGTCCAAAAATAACAACAACCAAACCAACTTGTTCTTGAAGGCTAAAACCAAAGCATACATTAGTATCACACGTCTCTCACCCCAAAACCTCTCTACTTTTCATGTTCTCTTTTACCAATATTGGATCCATCTTTTTCCCCGCAAAAATCCCATTGCCCAGGTATAAATTTTAGCTTTTACTGTATACTATTTGATCACATGAGATTATATTTATGATGATGGTTTTGCTGGTAGTGTAGGTTTTTTTGCTTGTTGTTTGATGCTTGATAATGGGTTGTTGCTTGTTTTTGGATTAAGTTGGGCATTGTGGTGATATTGTTGTTGTAAGTTGCATGGAGAAATTATGAAAGAAACCAACTTTAGAGCTTCTCTTTGTTTTGGGCGGTTATAATTAGTATTGCTTGTGGAGTAATGTACTTTTTGGACTTAAGTTTGGAGTTTTTATTAGAGAACTGATATTGGGTTATTGTTAGTTTAGTGTATTTTCCTTTCTAATTTTTAGTTGGAGTATGGTTTGGAATGGTGGTTGTTCAAAAAGTTGAACGAGGCCGTAAATTAGACAGGCTTAAAGTGGTCACTATGTATTTAAAGTGGTCGTTTTTATTACAGTGTTCATGTTAAAAAAAGGTCACCACTTAAACCCAATTTGTGACCAAGTTGAACTTTAAGTTTAAATTAGACAGTCTCTTTTAATAATTTGTGGTGGTTGGTAAAGGTTCAGTTTTTGGTGTTAACGGTGGAGGGTTGGGTTGATCATCAACTGAGTCTAGTGAATTTCTTGCATTAATGATCTATGCTTCAATTAAAATTGTGACTTGTTCAATGCACATTGTAGTTGTTTCAGTAGGTAATGAGAGGTTGATATGTGATGAATTATGAGAAATGATATTGGGTTATTGTTAGTTTAGTGTTTTATCGTTTGTAAATTTTAGTTGGAGTATGGTTTGTGATGGTGGTTTGTGAGAAAGTTTTGGGTGAGACCATTTAATTTTATGTTCAAATTAGACGGGCTTAAAGTGGTCAGCATTTAATTTAAAGTGGTCACTTTTATTACAGTGTTAAGAAAAGGTGCCCACTTAAACCCAATTCGTGACCACACTTAATAAAAAGTTAAAATTAGACCGTCTCTTGGTAATTTGTGGTGGTTGAGAAGGTTTAGTTTTTGGTGTTGAGGGCGGAGGGTTGTTCGCCAAATGAGTCTATATGATCATATTTAGTGACCTTCTTGCATTAGTGATTTATGCTTCAATCGAAATTGGGACTTGTTCAAAGTACATTGTAGTTGTTTGAGTAGCTATTGAGAGGTTGACATGTCATGAATTATGGGTATGTTTGGTATGTACTTTGGCTGAGTTGCTTGTCGATTTTGGACTGGATAATCAGTCTGTGTTGAGTGTTAATAAATACTTGCAATTGGTGCTATCACTGCATTCGTTAATGGTAGTAAATATAGAGTTCACTGTGTTGTCATAATTTATTTCACTCCGGGACTTAGGTTTAGTGGAGTTCTGCGTAATGTGTAACTGTGTCTTATTTCTGTATTCTGATGACAGGATTTTGACTGCAGATTCGGTGCTACTTCACCGGTTGATTTTTTCTAAAAATAATTGCTCACTGGACGACTGCTGTGGGCTTGGAGCATAAATTTAATTATCTCTTCTTGAAATCCATATTACCGGAAATTTAGTATTCCTATTGGGTTGAAAAGTGCACTCAAGAGGAGTCTTTGAGAAAGCAATTTGCATCTCTAAGTCTATGAAGCTTGAGATCATTTTCGTCTAGCATTCGAACAAAGCTTACCCTTCCGCCCTTGACATGGAATGGAGGTGGACTCTTTACATTTTGTTGTTACTTTCAAACGTTGGAGAGTCTGCTGGCAGAACTGGGAAACCATGGTTTCACGAATTGTCTTCTGCGCCAACAACTCTCTATAGCTGGAGCATAACTAGTGCAAGCATATTCGTGCTTACTGCTCTTGTGCTGTCTTTATATCTCATTTTTGAGCACTTAGCTGCCTACAATCAACCAGAGGTCTATTCTCTATTTTCCATCCTGAGGCTTCTTACGAGTATTTGAATTTGTAGTTTAATTTCTATAATGTATGTTTCTTTCTTGCCATGTATGATCCCAGTGCATTTTGTGCTTGTCAGTCTGCTGATTTTTTATTTTTCTCCTGTCATGGTTAAATTTCAGGAGCAGAAATTTCTGATAGCCCTTATACTGATGGTTCCTGTTTATGCTGTAGAATCGGTGAGATTCTCTTGCTTTAGTTATGTTCCCTGGTGTTTTGCTCAATACTCTGACATGAACAATTTGTATATAGCTTTATTCTTGAACTTTTTTACTTCTTCAGTTGTGTTACTGTGCTAGGAGTTTCTGGATGTTGAGAATTTAGGCATGTTTTCCAATCTGGATGGTGACTCTAAGGGCCTTTTCTCTCGCTTTTTACTTGTTAGGCTTTAACAAGGATTCAGTGATGAATGACTGTCACAAATTGTGATGGAAAATGTGTAATTTTTAATGGGCAGAATGGCTTTGTTTCCTATAGCAACCACCATCCAATGCCTGGATAGCTAGTATGTAGGGAAGGGGAGGGGAGAAAATGGAGGGGCTTTCATTTTCCCTCCAAGTCTCTCTAACTTTGAAGGGATTTGGTCTGTTAAAGAAGGAGGGGAAATTAATTCCTCTTTCTCCCTCCCCTGGTTTCCCCAACTCTGAATCCAATCAAGGTTTCCCTCACTTTCCCTCCCCTCCTCTTCCCTTCCCTCCGAATCCCCTTATCCAAACAAAGTACTAGGAATGGAGAAAACTGTAGCATAAGAGTGACTATTGTATAATAGTGAGTCTAGTGACAGTAGAAAACCCGCTCCCTGTACAAAGAACGAACATAGAATAAGCTTCAGTCTAGGTAGATTGTGAGCTGTTTTAGTAAAGTACATAAGAGATTTTTGTGATACTTGACATGGAGTTGGAGGCATCTGGAAATCTGGATAGTCCCTCATTTTCTAGTTACTGAGCCTACACTTTGAAGGTGGCTTCCAGAGTGCGTTTGAAGTAGACTGATATTAGAATGAGAAATATATGGACTAGGTAGCTATGAGCTTATAGGTGTTACTTTTATTATGTGGAAGTGGTGAGCTACCTTTGTTTGATGAATGGAGGAAGCGACGGTGAAAAAGCCAGGCATTTGTTGGTGCTGCTCTTGTGAGTGTGTTATATTCCTTATATTGTTAAGCATCAGTGTTATCATTTGTGCGTAAGTCGTGAACCTCCTTCCTAGATATGATGCAAGGATGTTCAGTTTTCAAGTATACTTGTGTCCCCGAAGACGCAGCCATAAGAATCAATTATTTGCAGCCTCTTCTTTTTCTTGGATCTCTTTGTTGTTAAGTATTGGGGCTTGTTAAATCATGTTCTGACAGATTGCGTGTGAAATATCATTTACTGCTCTTTCAAATTTCTCATCTGTAAACTGTACGGCTTTGCAGATTTCTTGTCTGCTTCTTCTTTTTCATTCTTTTACTGCACTATCCAGTATAGTGTTCTGACTGGTGACCGTTCGTTGTTTTCTTATGTTTCTTGTTACAGTTCTTATCGTTGTTGAATTCGAAAGCTGCATTTCACTCGGAAATAATTCGTGATTGCTATGAAGCTTTTGCGTTGTACTGCTTTGAAAGATATCTGATTGCTTGCTTAGGTATTTATTAAAATTCTTTCTTCTGTATAAAATTTTTTTCAGTAGATATTGTTTTTGGATAATTATATATTTTTCTTGCTTGATTGACATGTTTCCAAGTTGATTTCATATAAGATTTTTCTTTTCTTTTCTTGCCCTTATTCATTCATTCTTCTTTGCCTTCCTGTGGGGGTGAGAGTTAGCTATAGTGCTGCCCCTTTGTGCTTTGAGTCATCTTCTGTGTCAATGGTTTTTGTTGCTGCTATTATTGCTGCATAATACTGAAGAATTAATCTGTTCTGCCATGATGCTCATATTAGCTTGTCCTTAAGCAACTGTTCTGTAAGTTCTAGTGTATGTTTTATTCTTTTCACTCCTTTATATTTATCTTTTCTGTCTCCAAATGCTTTCTCTCTAGGATTTTGCTACTTGGTGCAATAGCCGACCAACTTATGAGTTCCAGTTTTCATGTTCTACCTACTTTGAATGTTTAAAATATCTAGATCATTGTGTGTGCGAATAATTAAAATTGTAACTTCTTTTTGTGTTATTACACATTTGCAATAAGATCATACCAAGTTCTCTGAAAATGTGTCCTCAAAATATTTTTTTTATAAAAAGGGTTTTACGTAAACCTACTGGAGAAGTTGCCAAAACACCGGAAGCTATTTCAGGCTGCATGTGTTTTTGAAAGTATTTACTTACTTGTTCATATCTAATTCCTATTAAGTTTTTGGAATTATTTAAATATATCCAGATCCAGCTAATGTTGAATTTATAATATTTCGCAGCATTTAACCTTGAATATCTCACTCCTTTTCTTTGGGAATCGTACGTTATACATGCATAAAATCGAATTTGTGATTGAGCATAACACATAAAGCAAACTATGAATGAAAATTCGAACCATAGCCTCACAAGTTGCAAACACCACACGGTAGCAAAAACATTCATGAATTTACTCTGTGTACCAGAACAAACTGCAAATCATGGGACACACCTAAACATTTTTCATTTTGTCACTGCTATGGCGTCTGCTATCTCCAACGTAAATTGTTCATCACTGCGTTTGCTGTATTTAACTGCTCATTTGTTATTTACTCATCGTGTTCTTTGTTGCTTCAAGTAATTATGGATATATTTTTCTTTTCTTATGAATCTAGAATATGTCTGGTAATATGGTTAATGACTTGACACGAAACTTTTTTCATTACAGGCGGTGAGGCAAAGACAATCGAATTTCTGGAAAGTCAAAGTATAATAAATTCTGGTTCACCCCTTTTGGAAGAAGCATATTCATATGCTGTTGTTGAGCATCCTTTCCCTCTTAAATATTTTATAAGGGAGTGGTATCTTGGAGAACACTTCTATCAAGCTGTGAAGATTGGGATTGTTCAATATGTAAGTACTTGACTGAGGGAGAATGATCAATTACATTGCTCTTTTGTGGTAACATGACCTTTATTTGCATAGAGAAAAATCTTATATGAAGAATTTTGTATGTTGTTACTTTTAAACGAGTATCATTTTTGTTCAAAATTTGTGAAATCGTGAACTCAAAATTTACAATACTAGAAATAATTAGATTTGTATTGAAATTTACTTTATATGATTAGATTTTTATAATATCTTGAGTTATTGGTTTTCAAAATATGACCTCAATTAGTGTCAAAAAGCAAATTTGGGGAACTCATTGGATCGGAGGTAGTAACATATTGTAATATTTATTGAAATTCTAGTTTCTTATTCCGATGTAATTTGTGACTTGTCAGGTGATTTTGAAGTTGTTATGCGCATTCTTAGCAATAGTATTGCAAGCTTGCGATGTGTACGGGGAAGGGAAGTTCCAATGGAATTATGGGTAAGATATTGTGAGTTATTTTGAGATTTTCACTGTAGTTTGGAGGTCAGCCTCTTATATTAACTTGTATCCAAGCAGATTTTAGTAATCATTTTTCCCCTAGCTATGGAAGTGGCTGTGAGATATGTTACTTAACATAGATGAGCGCCAAAGGCTTTTTTTGTCTTTTTGTGTATCCTACATCTTGCAAATTTAACGGTATTGTTTTCCTTGTGTTGGTGACTGAAGTGTTTGGAGTTTTTTCTTTATGCAGCTATCCCTATTTGGCAGCTGTTCTTAACTTCAGTCAGACATGGGCTTTGTACTGCCTTGTCCAATTCTATGCAGTAACCAAAGATAAGCTTGAGCCTATCAAGCCCTTGGCAAAATTTCTGACATTCAAATCAATAGTATTCTTGACATGGTGGCAAGGAGTGGCTGTTGCATTCCTCTTCTCCATAGGGGCCTTTAGAGGTTCCTTGGCTCAGGAGTTGAAAATACGTATTCAAGATTATATCATATGCATCGAGGTAAGTAGTCTGTTATTTTTTTTGTAGTATTTTTTTTTATATATGCATCTGAATTTTAACTAAATTGGTTATTCTTTATTATGTCTGTGTTATCAGATGAATTTCATGATATACAATATTTATTTAAATGCCATTGATGCTGTCATGTTACTTATTCTTATGAACTTATGATTTTTATTGCTCATGTGGGTTATTTCTCTGGATGCGTTGACATATATATATTGAAATGATAAATAAACCAAATTCATCTTGCATTTGTCCTTGAATTTATAAACTTTGAAAATGTACTGTTTATTACATGCCAGCTTGCCAATATCCCTAGAAACATACCCCACTATTATGTAAGCATTTCATACTTCCTGCCTTCCTGGTTTAGATGTAAGGTGCGATATGGTTCAGATAGTAATGTGCGTTTGGACACCAGAATGTGGTTGGGGAGTGTGCGTTTGGGATGCTATTTATGATATTTACTTTTTGGCTTACAAAAGTTGATATCAACTAAGCCAAATCTTATTTATACTTGTAAATATCGACTACATATGCAATGCAATTTTTCTTTTCACTTGTGTTTTTTCTCTCTCCATCAAGCCCATTTTCTCCACTGTGCTACGATCTGAAAGGCTAGCATTGCAGCACTACGTACACTCTCCTAGGTGCTTCCCGACCGAAAACACCATTTTTGTCTCGAACCTGCCTTTGTGGCTCTCTCTTGTTGTTGTTGCTATATATTGCTTGTGCCTTTTAGTCTATGTGTTCGACTGGTAGTCACCATTCCCAAACTAGTGGTTGATGGCATATATGGGACCTGACCCTGGGTTGTGGTTACGGGAATGTGCTCACAAGCCACTAGTATCTGAATGGCAACCTGTGTAATTGTGCCCCATGATGTGGTGTCCTGGTAGTTTGATTTAAAAGTATAAAGGCTGCATTTAAGTTACTTAGACATAGGGATACGGGTGCGGGTACGACACTGGTTCGGTGTCCGATCTTTGGTTTGTAAAATTTCAAGATTTGGGGACTCGGATAAATGGATCCTAGGACTCTGAAAAATTAGTGAGAATAGAGATAGTAGTAAAAGGATTGTAAAAATAGAAGAATAGACAGGAGATGAGCTAGTGGCTGACTATAGTGCTCTTCCCGTTGCTTTTTGGCACAAAGAATAAGACAATTAATAGACAAATATAAAAGCTGTCAAGTGGTCAGTTTATTAAGAGGAGAGAGTGGATTCATTAAATTGTTAAATCCATCTCATTAGTACAAGGATGATTTGTGGTGGTTTGACAGCTGCATCTAATGAAGGATCCTAGGACTTGGCAAACTCCGGTTCAGAAGCGCGGTGGGTTGGGGGTCAGCGTTTGTAGGGAGTGAGGAGTTGGTGGTTAGGTTCGGGGCTGCTAGTATGTTGAAGGGGTTGGGGTTTGGGGAATTGGGGTTGGTGGAGAGGGGATAGAGAAAATTATGGGTGATTGAGATGGTTAATTAGTGTTTAATGGGTTGGGTTAGTAAATAATATGGTTGGTAATGTGGGTTGTTGGTTTATAAGTATAAGATGAATTGATGGCAATTACTGTAATTTTCATATTCTCGTGAGGACTCTTTTGTCTATTTATAATCTCAGTTTTTGCCAAAAAGGGAATGGGAAGAACACTTTGGGACAGCTTAAAAAGGAAATTGGGAAGAACATTGTGGGACAGAGAGAGTACTAAACAAATATAATGGTTGAAATTTCTGCCCTTGTTGCCAAGAAAGGGAGAGGGACACTGTAGTTAGAGCCATAAGAAATTAAGATGGATTAAAATATGTACCATAAGCCACTCAATTAATGCAGGGGAATTTTAGTGGGAGATCTGGGATGGTTCTGTTCTTTCTTTTTTTTTTTTCCCTCTCGCCCAACTTTGTTTATACCTCAGCTTTAAATTAAACCTGTGGGGGTTATGGCAACTCCTCGAGGGAGCTCTACCTGAGATCAGCGAAACAAACGGATCTAAGGTAATTTCAGGCAATACCGCAATATAGTAGTGCATCTTTAATAAAGTTGTAGGGGTTAGTTTATATGGTCAACTCTCGACCCCCTCATGACTCATGAGATAGGTGGATGAAACTTTGAAAGGCGCGTAGATATGGTCTTCTTAAGAGGCCACCAACATTGCGTTCATTTTTTATTTTGGGCTGGTGTGAACAGAACTGTGAAGATATTTTTTTTTTTTTTTTTTGATGGTGAACTGTGAAGATATTTATTTCTCAACAAAATAGCATCATGGGTGCTTTTGTCCATATCTTTTTTATTCTTTCCTGGCCCTTTCCTTAATGGTTTTGTTGGTGAGGAATATAGAGACCTTGTAATATAATATGCACTTGTAAGAGAGCTAAGGAATTTAGAGAGAGAGTTAAATGATAAAAAAAATAAAAATAAAAATGAGAATACATTTCAATGATTTAAAAGAATCATATTTTCTTGGGGGTCAGCTACTCCTGTTCTATATCAGCATAGATTCCTGCGAACGGCCTTGTCCTCGGTTAAAGAAGGGGCTGAATCTTTTCAGATGAACTTACCCCAACTTTTTGGGGTATGCCTTTTGTACACTTGCAGTCATTTAATTTGATTTCTGCACTTCATTTGTGGGGCAACGCCCAGTTGGTACAAGATTATATAGTGGGGAAACGGTGATGACTGTGCCTAAATCTACGTGCATTGTCTCATGTGGATCACGTCAGATGTCTATGGTAATGGTGCTTTATTGCTCCACCACCATTTATGTTTTGATATTTATTAATTTTCATTAGCATGGACATCCAAGGCTTTGCCTTCTCTTAGTGCTCTTAATTCAGTTCCTAGATGGAATCATGGAACAGATTCTTGTAGCTCAGTTCAGGATTTGGTTAAGTTCAGAATCACAGCTTCTGCTCTTCATTGTTGATTCTATCATTTATTCTCTGGTTGTATATTAACTTGCTGCATGGAGTAGAAATCGGCATCTAGGGTTACCGAAGAGAGCTTTCTTTTGCTATGAAGTAATGTGTAGTAGTTGTGTGTTATTTAGCACTTGATTGTCTACTTTTGTATATTGTCTCCTTTTACTCAACTTCCCGTCATGCTCTACAACTCCAAACTGTGACAGCATTCTGAAACTTTGTGAATTTCATTACTAGTGCTCTCTGAGATTCCTGTCCTACAAAAGTCTCTTACATTATGTTGTCTTCAACAGATGGGTGTTGCAGCTGTGTTTCATCTCTATGTCTTTCCAGCAGTACCTTACAAACGTGGAGAACGATGTGTTAGAAATGTTGCTGTGATGGATGACTACGCTTCTTTAGGTACCCCTCCAGACCCAGAGGAGGTCAGAGATGGTTCTAGAATCACCAGAACGCGCCTTACTCGGCACGATGACAGAGAAAAGCGTCTGAACTTTCCTCAATCAGTTTGTGATGTGGTAGTTGGAAGTGGGGGAATTGTAAGTGCCTAAATTTATGAGTCTAATCATTGTTCATGTCTCTGAGCTTCTATTGACTGTATATTCTGCGTTTACTGTGTAGATTGTTGATGACATGAAGTTCACAGTTTCCCATGTGGTAGAGCCAGTTGAAAGGGGATTTGCGAAAATAAACAAGACTTTCCACGAGATATCTGAAAACGTTAAGAAACTAGAGCTGAATAGGAGCTCAAAAGATGATAGTCTTGTCCCATTAAATTCATGGACGAAGGAATTCTCAGATTTTCAGGATGACCTACCTGAGGGGAGTATTAGTGACAGCGGGTTGTCCCGTGGGTTGAGACAGAACAATAAATCTAAAGGCTCTTCAGTGCGGTTTAGATAACCCGCCAACCTCTTGGAAAAATGCCGCACTTTACCTGGCTGAAATCCAAGTGACTTGCAGTGAGGGTCCATAGTTAGCGCATCCCACTGCTGTGTTCATTTACCCACTTTTTTCTCCTCTCAGTTTCCTTGTACGTCCTCAGGGTATTTCACGATGAATTTTAGCACAAATCAGAGTTATACTGACACATCCGAAGAGGTGCCAAATACCAACTGATTTTACAATTGACCCTGGTATAGCAGACAAACAGATGTGTTCGCTAACTGTAACTTGTACAGAAACACAAAGCGGTCTATTTGGACATAGTTTTCTTTGTATATGAGAAACGATGTTTGATACTGATAATTGAAAGGAGAAAGCCACATGTACAGTTGCTTACACCTTTGAATAACATGATGATGATGAACTGCATTTTTCTGTTTCATGGTTCAGTGGTCTATGTTTTTAGTATCTGTTGGCTAATGGTCATATACTTGTTGCTATATTTTGTATGGAGAGTTCAGGATTCATAAGGTTATGATTGTGGTGTAGGTAGACCATAGACTTCTTAGGACTTTGGAGGATGTACTTTACTTTGCAGGTTTTGGTTCAGGCTTCACTGTGACTATTTTGTCACTATTATGTAGGGTTGCTCTCTGAACTCTGCGCCAAGTTGGGACTATATCTCAGTGTTAAGAGTTTTGATGTTCGGCTCATCAAAGTGCGACTTTGTGGGTTGTTCCCTCCTCATCATCAAGCTCTAGGACTTACCATGCCTTTTCAAGGAATAATAGGTCAATTGTAGTGATAGAATGACCCTACCTAATTGCACACACAAACAAAAAAAATTACTTCATTGCCCCTATTGAATGGGATACTGTAATTGTTGTACTTAACATATAATTTCGTGTTCTTCTCAACTTAATATTAGTTTAGTTCTACTGATAAGCCGTCTGTTGTGTAGGAGTTGTGCTTCGGAATGAGAATGGGAGTTGAACTCCAATTTTGAAGTTCCCTTTTTTTTTTAGGGGAAAAGAGAGTTGGAAGGGATTGAGAACGAGAGTTTTAGAGTTTTAACTCTCAATTATCTATTGCCAAGAGGTGGCAAGTGGAGTTGATGATTTGGTTTCTAATTGAAATTACTAAAATACCCTTAACTAAAACTCATCTATGAAACCATGCATAACGCATTCACTTTTTACTCAAAAAGTGTATGAAAATAGTTTAATTTTTTTTTAATTTCTGATAACTTCCTATTCGATTCTAGTTTTTCAATATCAGAAAAGTGTAATTTTTGGTTAAAGTCAAACAGGCTGAAAAAGGGAGGGCGGTGGAAGTTGGGAGTGGGGAGTGGGGAAGAGAGAGAAAAGAGTTGGGTGGGGGGATTTGGGTGAGTATATTTTAGTTTGGTTAGCTTTTGGGCCTTTTGTTTAAGTTAAAAAAAGACATTATCTTGAGAGACTAGATGATTTTCATGTTTCCTACACAAAACAAGGCAATGAGATATAGATTGACACTTAATCTCAACTATGGACGAACAAACAAAAATAATATTACCTATAGATATCAACACTAATAATTTACTTTTCCGTTAGTTTTATTAACTAAATGACTAATAGAATAAGAAAAAAAAAAACCACCCTTTACTTCCCTTTCCCCCTCTTTGTGCTCTCGTATCTTCTCCACCCACCTTTCTTAATCTTGGTGTTTTCTTATCCCAAAAAGCCCCATTTGCATCTCCTCCGTCCAACGTTGTTCATCCCACCTACTCCCTACTCCTTTCTCCCTCTCAAACACTCCATCCAGACCGTCACTCCAATGAACTTCTCCCTCGCCTCGCACACGCTTGTTCAAACCTTGGTGTTTAATTTCAAGGAGTTGCGGATATGTCCAACTTGAATTTGTTGAGAGTGGGGTTGTTGTTTAAACCTCGGTGTTGCTCATCCCACCTCCTCCTCCTCTCTCTCAAACTACTACTACCCTTTTCCTCGTGATCATCCATAACAACACACTAAGCTTAAGCATCTCGATCTCTTCTATATCTCTATATGATGATACATGATGATGATTAATTCTTCTCCTGCTCCCTTAGTTTCTTCAAAGACTTGATAACATGATACAAATTTATCCCCACAAATTAGTCAACATAACTCCGTAGATGAGCATGATATAGCTTGTTAGCTTAGCTACAAAAGGAAGGACCATGTCCATGATAAAGAAAGAAGATAAGGAAAGAGATTAGAAAAACCAAAAACCAGCTTCCATATGTGGGTAATTGGGTTGATGTTTATAATCATATATACTCTTAAGTTGTCAAAAATGACGAGGAAGTAGGAATATTAGGTTGTCAATTTGAGTGGTGCTGATGGTGTATGTCCTGAAGGACTGAGAATGATGATGGTGAGGGCGCAAAGTAGAGACAAAGCACGAGGAGGTGGAGGATGGTTGAGACAATTTTTCTTATTCATTTTTCCTTGTATTTTACTAGCCTATAATCATTACAACTAAGTGGAAACATGATGGTGTCAAATTGGGTTCATTAGTGTCAAATAAGTCAATCCTTAGGATTACTAGTCTTTATGTGTGGGATGATTTTTGTATGTTCGACCATAGTATGGATTATTGGTATCAATTTTTCCTTTAAATAATCTAATTTTAACTCTGTACTCTCACTTAGACTCTGTTTAATTTTGGGAGAAATGTCAATAAGGAAAATAGTTTTCCAACTTTCCAATATTTATTTTGGACAAATAATTAAAAAGGAAAATTTGAGTGGAAGATACAATTCTCACAACGGAGTGGATCGATCTTGTAAACCCAAACAATAACAGGCCCACATAACAAATATTAGGGTTTCCAGCAGTAGTCACCCCCTTCTTAAACCCCCAAAACTCTAACTCATTTCATCTTCAACTTTACAACTTATCTCTCTAATCTTCATTTTTTTTCTCTGTTTCAAAACGTTATTGTATATTTGCATTTCAATCATTATGGGTTTATGAAAATGTTTTATAAAGTTATGTTTGTCGAGAGCTATGATGAGACTCAAGATTGTCATGCACCACTCTTAGATTAGTCTGTGCTGATACACTTTCTCTACCCATATTTATCTGAGCTCTTTCTCATAAATCTATGTTTTCATAAATGGTTTTTTATATGATAAAGTTTTTATAAGATGGGTTTTCGATAAATTGTTACATGGAAGGAGAGCCAAGTGATGGCGGTCCAAGGACCGAACCATGATGCGGACCGTATTAAGCATTTTTGCTTTTGTGGATTATTTTTGGTTGCTGATGGTTTTCCTTCATGATTTTTCCTGTTTTACTTTATTTTGAAATATGGTATTTGTTTCAAATTATTGTTTACAGAAAATACTTACTGTAGATCTTTTATTTTATTTGATTTTGTGTGTTTGTATGATCTTATTCATTGGTTTGGGCACAATGTAAAGTTGGTTCCTTTCATTATAAGTGAAACCAAATAATGAACTTGGATTAGATTTTTGTTAGATTTATAAAAAGATGATGAAAATATTTTTACCTATATGAACATAAAGTCGTGATGGAGTATACGGAGCTATATTGGTCCAATAAAGAGATAAATATCTTTCTTGATTTTGGGCTATCAGAAAGCTTGGTTGATTTAGCTTGGAAAGGGGCATGCCTACTTTTGTGATAAAAGTAACGTTTTTTTTTATAAGATTGTATTTTATGAAAATGATAATTATGACGAATGGAATTTTTTGTGTTAAGATGAACCTACATCAGTGTGAAAAAAGGTCCTCTAAGATAACTCAAAAAGTTAAATCAATTCATTTTCTGATTTTTCAACATATCGAAAATGCACTGCAAAAGTTATATTTGGGTTTTGATGGATTCATCACTCATGTTGGATCGATAAAAGACCAGAAATTTGAGATTTTTGGGTTGTAAATTTATAATGAAGAGAGTATGATATTTGCACTCGACAAATTGAATTTTTGCACTCTTTTGTGAGTCACATTTTCAAGTGTCTATCACAAAGGAGAGTGTGCACTGTAAAAATCAGTTGTGGTCTTGTGGAGAGTGATTCATGGCAACTTAGTATTGAAGATCTTTAATACGGAGTATTTTTTTTATTAAAGGCTACAACAATAGATTCCTAATCTAAAATTTCAAAAACTTGGGCAATTAATAATATAAAACTTAAATTTAAAATAAAAAAATTGAATATAAGCCAAAAAAAATTCAAAATATTGGCCAATTAATAATATCAAATGATAGAATATTTAGTGCAGTTAAAGGAATATTTCATTACCACTAAGTGGACATGTAGCCTTGTTTTATTTATAATAATAAAGACAATGCCACATGGTTACTTAGTGGTTGCATAATGTTTCTTGATCTATAAAATACTCTATTATTTGGATTAAATTGTTTTTTATAGGTTAGTTATTTGTTAATCTCCCTTTTTCTCATAATGAATTTTTTTAGTTATATTAAAATTCAAATTTATAAGAAATAATTGATGAGAATAATCCAACTTTTGGCCATTTTTACAAAAATAATCCCACCTTTAATAATCAATATCAATAATCCAACCTATACAGCTTAGTCACAAAAATGCATCCGACCAATTTTCCGATGGAATTTCCTGCTAATTAAGCATAAGTGGCCTAATTTATCTATGAGTGTGAGGAAGGCCTCGGTTGTGGCAGGGGATTGTTAGGGTGGAAAGTATATGTGGTGGTGGCTTGTGACGAGGAAGTGCTCCGTGGAGCAGGTCGGCGGAAGTGGGGACCATCGCGAGGAGAGAGAAAAAAGAAAGGTTGAAGATTTGGGGTGGTGGGTGGGCGGGAGAGGAAGAAGGTGTTCAGAAGAAGAGAGAGATGTGGAGGAGTAGAGTTAAGTGATTTTAGGATTTTTTTAGTATTGATATCTAAGAGTAAATGACATTAATGTCCCTATTTTTCTTATTATATTCAGAATTGTGCCATATATGCTTAATTAGCCGGAGATTCCGTCGGAAAGTTGGTCGGGTGCATTTTTGTGACTAAAGTGCAATAGTTGGATTATTGATATTGATTATTAAAGTTGAGATTATTTTTTAAGGATGGTCAAAGATTGGATTATTCTCATCAATTTTTCCAATTTAAAGTATATATATTATTTTAGATTAATTAAACAGTAAATTTTAATCTAACTGAAGATGTTTTGGCAACATTGAAAACTCCGGCGGCTAAATTTGTAGACGAAGTTATATTTGTAAGATTGCAATGTTGTTTTACATGTTTCTTCAAAGGTTTTTATTTCCCCATGGGTTCAGCTTGCCATAACATCCAGTTGTTCTTTTATAGGAGCTATCATTTGTTCAAGAGGAAGCATGTTATCTTCTTCACTAGCCCTAACCACAACTAACCTTGTTCTAGCTTTTCTTTGGGTCACTGACACTTACGGTGACTCTACAGCACGACCTTCAACAAATTACCTTTATCATGTTTCCAAACTTCGTATATCCCAATATTTTAACATGTTGGGATAAACAAAACTGCCCAAGGATCAGAATATTGATTAACCTTGAAATGAGCATATTCTAAGAGCTATTCAAACTAAACCCTCTTAAGTTCGAACCCTTTGAATAATTTATCTTCTACATGAAATGCACAAATATCATGCTCAAATAGCAAACAGACTAGCTCACGAAGACTCAATCACGCGTGTGAACTTAGACACAAAAACATGAAACAATGTGGTTGTACCAATCCTTTTTTTGTTGCCTACGTATCCATTACGTGGAATCAAACCACTCTTTTTAAACATGATACAACATGTGGTTTTAATTTTTTTTCTCTGTATACAAACAAATATCACGTTACGAGGACTCATTTTATGCAAAGACACAACACATACAATTAACTTAACATATGTAACAATACAAAGCTATGTGTATACTTTACTTGATTGACTGTTCAACATGAATCACATACAAATAAACCACACTATAGGTAACTTAAACACGGGCATTATTTCCCTAAAGAAGCATTATTGACGATAAACCACGATGGTTCGCCCCCATAAACACACTATAACTCACAAAAAAAACTAGATTCTTCCCCCAAAAGTACCGATATTGCATGGAATATTTCTTCCCTTCTTGAGGATCATAATCAAACCAGCCCCTCCAATATTTGTCGTCAATTAGAGTATTCTCGAAACTTTTTTTTGCAAATATCTTGCACTTAATTTTCGCATACACACGAATTCTAGTCTTGCTGTACCTGTTATGGAATTTTTGGTAACTTTTCAAGTTTTTCTTATGGTCTAGTGGTTTTATCGGTGTGTTTATTGATTGTTTCGTGGTGGTGACAACACCTGCACAGAATTTCTACGCCAATCAAATGTGATTTGGTCTCAAATTGGAAACTTGTTGTGTTTCTTCTTGAGATGAGCATTTATTGATTTCAATTATAAATAGCAGGAACAAAATGGTGAAGAAGAGAAAAAAAAAAGAACGACGACAATTGTTGTGCTTTTTGTTAGAAATCGTTGAGCCTTCTTGAGAAATTGTTATGCCTTCTGTTAGAAATTGTTGTGCCTTCTAGAAAAATTGTTGTGCCTTTTGTGAGAAAGTCAATTTACATGATTGTCACATCCATGACTCAACTCATTATATGAATTTCCAACTCGACTTAAAACAACTCAAATGTTAATTACTACTCCCTCTGTTTTTTATAATCTCCCTATTTTCATTTTTAGGATTTTTTTTATATTCATCCTCTTTTGGTAAATTTGTGGGGACAAAATTACCATATTGCCATAATCACTAAAGTTTATTTACATAAAATTCCATCCACGACCCGACCACTCACTTTCACTTTTCAATACCTTATAATAAACCACCTCATTCACTCCCTTCTTTAAAAAAAAAAAAACTAGCCCACTTACTCTTTTCTTTATTGTAAACCATACCCCACCCGCTACCATTTATAACGTTTTTTTTTATTTATTATTAGCCTTTGGTTTCTACCCAAAAACCAAGGGAAAAGGGGGAAAAAAAAATAGAGGGAGTAAAAAAAAAAAATAATCCAACAACTCAATTCAAAACATGCAACTAACACCTACACATGTCTACGGACTCTTGACGCAACTCAACTCATCACTTAACCTTATTTATATACTTTAGAAATATCACAACTTGATAAACATTAATAATTCGTCATGTACGTCCTATGTTGGCTCCTATATTCTTGACACGTTAAAAACTCCACTTTCATGACATGAGTTAACCACTGGACCAAACAAACATATAAGCAACTCAATGATACACCTAAACATGTTGCTAATTGTTAATTATAGCACAACTTAACATGAATTGACAACTCAAGAAATAAATATTATCTACACATGATCACAACAAACCAAACATGACCTTATCTATCCCAATTGGAGTCAATAATTCGTCATATAGAACATCTTACTCAACACCTAGACACGACAAGTCAGTTATGAACAAATATCATAATAAACGAAAGTCCTTACAAACCTATATACTAACTTAACATGTTCAATCTAGAATTGTACATGCCCCCTACTATAACATTCATTCTAGTATCATCCCCAATATTATCCTTTAGAGAGACTAAGAAACTCTCATAAGGATCACATAAACACATAACCTATCACACATAAGCCACCATTCACGTCTCGATTAGACTAAACTATGCAACGGGTCGTATAAACATAAAATAATGCTTGTATGAACCGTAACGAGCGCATAACCAATTAAAAAAGTTATAGAATATGGTTGTCACTACATTCAATGGTTAAATGACATGTTTTATGTTATGCAAACCGGGAAAAAAAAAGAGAAAACATGTAGTACCAAATTTGTACCGAAGACTGTACCGGTGCTAATCTTGTGTGCAAATTAGCATATCTAGAATGCTTTGAGAATTTGAAAGGGGAGTTCGATATACGATTCGGGGATTGTACGGAAGAGGACGAAATGTTAATGGAAGGACTCCAACGCAATCCCAATTTAAGACTACTTGGGATACATGATTTCGGAGGGCAGAGGGAGGTATCAACTCCATAGGTGGCTTCTTAATGTGATGAAGTCACGTATAGATGGCTGTAAAGGCTGGAAATATCTTGGTTCCTTCGGGAGGCTTCCTCATTTTAATTATCTGAATGCGAGGTTGGAGAATGTGCAGTACATACAAGATTGTACTGATAATGTCCCAGGTGAGCCGACTTCTGTTCCTATATTAATGTGCCTTGAAACACTACACCTTTTATACATGCCCAAATTGAAAGGATGGAGAAGTAATGAACGCGCAACTCAACCTCCACATGAACAACATCATCTCTAGCTCAAAATGGATGCTCGGATTCCCTAACTTGATGGTCTGTTAGTGTCCAATATAAAGTTGGTAATTATAATGGCAACGGGGGTGTTAAGAGGCACTACCTCTTTGGGAGGTCTGATAATTTCGGACATATAGAAAAAATAACACCTTCGTAAAAAAGAACACCTTCACCTCATAGGCTACCTCTATGAGGTGGTATTGTGTTGTAATATAAGATAAGAGATTCTTCGGTAACAAATTGGAGAATATTTTACAATCTCTTGGAAAGGTCGAGTTTCAATTTCAAAGAAGGGAAGCAAATCATTTGGCAGATGAGTTAGCTAAAA